>CATIWR010250855.1:0-15132 GCA_949677035.1 Omphalea diandra
CAACCACCCCCACTCTCCACTCCCTAACAACATAGATATTTTGAAAATTTTTTTCAACATATAGTGTGTGCTACTGGTTCTAGTGTTATATATATATATATATATATATATATATATATATATATATATATATATATATATATATAATCAGTTATAAATTTTAGAGTTGTTTGTGAGAGGCCGAGTGTGTTAAGTTAACATATTTATGGATGATGATTATGCAATAAATTCAATTTCTTTTGGTTTAGTTTGTTCAATTAAGTGGATAATTAGGTTCTAATTACACAAGCAGCTCTCTCTTATCTCATCAAATTTGTCTTATAAAACTTAATTTCTTCTTTCAAGTGGTTAAAAAATCAAGGGTAAGGCCTAAGGAGGCTTAGAGATTTTATTCCCAATAATATTTGAGGTTAGAAGTCATGTGAGTATTGGTATATATATATATATATATATATTTGGTATGCACAAAAATTAATTATATGCCACCATTATCCTTTGAAAAATTTTTATAGATATAAAAAATGAATCAATGGTTATTAGCTCGAGTAGTAAGAGAAGATTTTTTATGAATTCGTTAGTCTTGCGTGGATAAGCTAGTTTGGATTGATTCGAAAAGGAAATATGTTGGTGGAACTCAAAGATCTCTTACCACATCAACGCATAAAAAGAATGAGGGAAGAAGGAGGAGCAAATGGAGGACAAAACCCATAAGAAAGTCACAAAGAGAACACATTATATGGGCTCCTGAAATATTTTCCATGAAGTGTCGTTCTGATTGGAAGCTATAAAGTTAACACCAAATTGTAGGGAAGGGCAGTTGGGATTTCATTTTTAGAGTCACATTTTATGACTGTCACGCTTAACTTATAGGCCATCCTATTGATGAGCAGCAGAAGGCCATCAATAAACGTTCAAGTAGATGAGAGTTGGTGGAAAAAATGAAGGAAAGAACCAAACAAGTAAAGTTAAAAATGAATGGAATCAATCATGTTAAAAGTTGTAGTTGAAGTAAACTAAACGGTAACACCTCTTAACAAGTAAAAGAGAAAGAAAAGGAAGAAACATTAAAAGGTGTCAAGTTGATGGCTGAAATTATGGTCATGCCCTTCCATGGCAAGGACAAAATAATTTAAAAGAAAATGAAAGAAAGAACTTGGTATTGTCCACTAGCCCTATTTCTAGAATTTTCATGAAAATGTCACGTGAAATAGTATATACACAACTTGATAAATGGTTGAAATTATTTTACAAAAAAAAAAAATTAGCAATGTTTGAAATTCTTTTTATTGCTACAATTTTTCTTTTCATTACTCGTTAATGTGTTCAATATTGTTTTCAAATGGAGGTGATAAAAACGCCATGGTGCAGCCATATTCAACGTCAACCTTCATTATCCGCTAATTCTATTGGTTATTTATAAATTTCCACAGAAAAAGGTTGGTGGGTTCACATTATAGATTATTTTACCAAAATTATTCTTGTTATATAAATAATATATTATTTAAAATATTTCTATTAAAGAATGACAATTTTTAAATATTACGCTAATAATCAAATGATTGAGTGTCTATTTTTGGTATACATTGCTCTTTTAATACCTAAATATTAATAATTTCTCTTTTTTTTCTTATTTTTATTTTTGATTAATTGGAAGAGCTAAACAATGAGGTTATCTCTTACCCTTCTCATGTGTCCTCCAACCATATATGAGAAAATCCAACTTAGAAACTCATAATAAAGATCTCTAATTTCTATGCCTATAGAGGAGATATGATCTTCTTTTTTTTAAAAAAAAAATATTAGAAAGAAAAGATTTCATCAGTGAAATTCAAAATTATGATATTTGTTTTTAGATAATCTCACATTACCACTAAACTAAGATTATATACTCTACCATTTGTTGATAAATAAAATTATTATAAGTGAAAAAGAATAGTGACAGCAAAAAAAAAAAATAATAATGTGGTATATTGCTACATTTTACCATATTTCATTCCCCATCATAGTAAAAGAAAGTGATGTTGTACTATTAATCTAAAATGAATAACATGAAAATCACCTTCATACACAAGTTGGAGATTTGCTTTTCCAAGCAAAACTACTATTTTCCATATTTAGGGTATTAATTATTATTATTATTTTGGCTTTCATATTAACTTGATCAGGCTACTTGCTTTGAATTTGAATCTTGAAAGGGAAATGCCAATTTATTGAAGGGGAAGAACTTTAATCATGGATGACGTCCATGATGATGATATATATGCATGTACTTGTAATCATGTGGATGATATGATTACGAATTTATTTTGATTTTCTATCTCTTCCTGAAACATCTCTGAATTTTCCTATGCACGAATTGTACTATCCAAATCCTTATGTATGTATTATATTTCAATTTGATGTTTTTTTTTCTTTAATCAAAATTAATCAATCAATATATATTACTAATTTTAGTCTCAAAATTAATTTTAAATATTTTTTTATCATTTATTTAATAATTATATATAAAATAGACATGTATCATTTTTGTATTATATTATTATAAAAAATTGTTATGTCAAAAGTTTTAAATAAAAAATAAAAAAATATTATCATATAAAAAAGGCTTTCTAAATAAGAAATAAAAAATATTAAAACAGTAAAAATTTCAAATATAAATTAGTTTCAAAATCAATCAATCAATATATATTATTAATTTCAGTCTTAAAAATAATTTTAAATAATTACTTGTCATTTGTCAAACAATTATATATAATATAACTAGGTATCATTGTTTTATATTATGTTATTATAGAAATTATCATATCAAATAAAATTCTAAATAAGAAATTAAAAAAAATTAATTACTACACAAAAAAGACCTTCTGAATAAAAATTAAAAAATTTAAATAGTAAAAATTATAAACATAAAATTAATATCATATAATAAAAAATTTTAAAATTAAAAATTTTAAACAATTTCTAAACATAAAATTATAAAAATCTAAAAAGTAAAAATTTTAAAAAAGAAGCTAAATTTTAAATTAATTTCATTGATTATTTAAAATTATGAATATAAGGGTTAACGACAATATAATATATTATTAAAAAGTATTTTGTTTAAATTTAATAAATTTTATTTTAAAACTATAAAAAATTAAAGATATAAATCAATAAATAATTTTTTATTAAATTATTTCACATATGTATATATAATATGTTTTTAATTATGAAATATTTAATATTATTTATTTGATTAATTATTAATAATTATTTCATTTAAATTTAATATATTTTATCTTGAAATTATATGATATGATATTAAAGATATGTTTCAATAGAAAATTCTTTTATTACAATTATCTCTATACATAATTATAAATTTTAAAAATTTTATTTTATTATTATTTGCTTAACAATAACTTAAATAAAATAATTATTTAATTAATTAAAATAAAATATTAAATGTATTTTAAAATATATTATTATAATCATATTACATAGTATGTGGATTTATAATTTATATATATATATATATATATATATATATATATATATATAAACACACGCGTCAACGTCAAGACTGTAAAAGACAATAGCGCCGGTGTAGAGAGAGAGGAAATCCGCCAGCAGAGGAGTGAAGCATGGCGCCCAGAAGCCAGGCTGTCAGAGCAGCAGGCTGAGAAGAGGACGGGTATCCTCCCCGCACGCTTCCTTAGGACCGTGAAGTCCAAGCAGGGCCACCATACACAACATAAATATTTTTGACAATGTAACCGATAAATTAATAATTAAATATTAATTTATTTTAATAATATAAAAAGTCATTTACATAAAAATAATTTAAAAAATTTAATAATGTAGTAAATTTTTGGCATAAAAATAATTTAAAAAATTTTTTATATAAAAATAATTTAGAAAGTTTAATAATAGAGAAAAAAATTTTATATTTATGATCAATAGTATTTAATTATAATATGATAAAAATTAAAAGATAAAAATGATCAATAAAAAAAGTGAGATTATGAATTTTTTTATTTTTATATCAAAAAATTTTATTACTATTAAAATTTATTATATTAAGTTAATTATAGTTTTTATTGTGATTATTTTATTTACTTAATAGTAAGTTTTTTGTATAATAAACTAAACAATTAAAAGATAAAAAATCAATAAAAGAAAAAATGAAACTACAAATTTTCTTATTTTATATCAAAATATTATATTATTATTAAAATTTATCCTATTTAATTATAATTTTTATTTTCATTATTTTATTTACTTAATAATAATTTTTATATAGTAAATTTTAATTATTATAGATATTATTTTTAATCATTCAACTAATTCAATAATTATATTTAATAAAAAAATATTAAATTTATTAAAAATTTGTTATTATACGACTGATTATAATAAAAGTGAGAAAACTAAACTTGAAACATTTATATTTCAAAAAAAAAAAAAAATTATTGAGTGAAGTCAAACTGTACATATTTCTTTTGATTGATAAATAACAATAAGTTGTTGATCTTAGAACCATAAATATAAAGCTTAATAACAAAAAAAAAAAATCAATTCTTTTAAATTTTCACGCAATACTTTCAAAATGACAAACAGCATTCAGAATTGAGTGAACTTTTTTCAAGAGTATCCTGTCATTAAAATTGAGCTTTACATGAGGCTGAATTAATGATAAAAAACACCAATTGAATTTTTAAATAACACATTTTTTAAAATAATGAGACATTCCAATTGAGCATTATTTGATGATTCAATTGAAAAAGGTTTACTTAATTTTGAATGTTATTTTAGAAGTATTAGATAATAGTGTGAAAATTTGAAAAAAAAAATTATTAGCACAAATATAATTGGTGGTAAGATGGGTATACATATATGACTATTGGATCTAGGGGTGTGCAAAAATCGAATCAGACAAAAAAATTGATCGAACTAATTTGGTTTGATTCAATTTAATCCTTTAACAAATTTGATTCGGTTCGATTTTCATTTTAAAAAATTAGTTTCTTGTTTTCGGTTCAATTTTTATATAAAAACCAAATAAACTGAATAAATCAAAATTATTAATAAATTAAATTAATTTGAATTGATCCTGATTTAAAATACATATAAATTAACTGAATCAAACTGAAATTTTACATGTTCGATTCGGTTTGGTTTGTATGTCTGTAAAATTCAATTTATTTGATTCGATTCATTCAGTTTTTTTAAAATTTTGGTTCGATTCTGTTTGTAAATATAAAATTTAATTTAACTGATTTTAGTAAAAAAATCAAACCGAACAAACTGAATAGCGGTTGCTCACCCCTAATTGGACCAACAGTTTCGAAGATCCGCCCGATGCCAGCAAATATTGACTATAAGAAATCAGACTTTGTGATTAGGCTCCAAAATATAAATGAGCATAAGAAATCAGACTTTGTGATTAGGCTCCAAAATATAAATGTGCATATGATTTCCTTAAATTTTTTTCCTATTACGAAGACTGCATGGCATAACTAATTAATGTGCAAATTAACCAGTAACAGATTTGACCTTAAATTTAATTAACATCAAAATTGGCCAAAGAAAAAGGACATTATT
Source organism: Omphalea diandra (assembly GCA_949677035.1). Taxonomy (NCBI): domain Eukaryota; kingdom Viridiplantae; phylum Streptophyta; class Magnoliopsida; order Malpighiales; family Euphorbiaceae; genus Omphalea; species Omphalea diandra. Next base: position 5,584 of record CATIWR010250855.1, read on the forward strand.
CTTGTGAATAAGGATACCATTTATCAAGATTTCAAGTAAAAATCCTAATCTTTTATTATTATTATTATTATTACTATACAGAAATAATATTCAAAACTTAATAATTTACGGTGATCTTAAAGGTACATTCTTTCCATGAATTTAGTATATTTAAAGATATTTGTTATTTTTAGGTGATGATTTTCAAAATTAAATTGAGATACCTAAAGGAAAAGTAAACTTTCTTAACCATTGGCACTAATTCTTGAATTAGTTAAAGTGTAATCTTTAGTACTTCATTGATTCCAAATGTCCAATCTAGCAAAACCATCCATTACAAATTAAAGGCTATGGTTGATGCATTACATCATTAAAATGTGATTATACTTTGTGCATGCATTTTCTCAAAATAAAAAAAAAAAAAGAAAATTGTGCATGCATCAAAATATCCTTTCGTAACCTTTAGAATTAATTGGTTCACTGCCAAGCATTTATACAATCCGACATTGCAGCAAGAGAATTTCCATGTTGGAATATAAAGAAAATATATCATATTGTGACATTATCTAAAAGCTAAATATTCTTATAAAAAATATTGAGTGTAAATCTATATGTCAATAAAGTCAATTATTTTATTGTTTTTCTCTAAATATTTGGCAGAAAGATTTTATATTAATAAAATAAATGCTAATATTTCTAAAAGAATTTTTTTGTTAAATTTACGTAAACCTTCTATGTTGATGAACTAGAAAGCAAAAACAGTTAGTAAGAATGTGAAAATATTGCCACCCTGTTGCAAACGAAGCAAATAGCTAGCTATAGATTGATTGAAAATATCCTTTGTCAGTGTTTTACAAACTAGATTAATGACTAAATTCATCGGTTGATTGATTTTTAATTTAATTAATTTGATAGATTTAAATTAATAATAGTATTTTTTAAAAATCAAGAGCAATATTTTTAAAATAAAAATTATATATTATAATCAAAAATATTTTAATATTTAAAATTTGAATAAAAAGTGTAATTTTAAAAAAAATTAAATTATTTCATAAATCAACAGTATTTTTGTTCAAACTAGTTTAGCTTAATTTCAATTGATTTTTTAATTTTAATTATTTTTTAAAAAAATTTATTTTAATTTTTAACATGACTAAACAATGAACTAATTTTCAATTTTACTAATTTAAATTCACCTGTTCTTTCAAAGAAAAAAAATACAACTTCCAAGATATCTTGATTCCTTTTCTTTTTATGTACAAAAGAAAAAAATAAATAAATTTAATAGAGACAATCTCTACTAATAAGATAAAATACTTTCAGTTGAAAAGTCTCAAATATCCAAAAATAAAATATTAAGATAAAAACAGATTTTATATAGAAATCTTTTTAATAAAAATTATCTTAATAGAAACATGTATTATTATCGTATACAAAATATATAATATCTATGAGGAAGTTGGCAATATGTACATATAATTAACATAATAACAAATAAAAAAAAATAAGATTAAACAAAACAATTTTTTTTAAAAAAAATGGCATTCTTGTAGTTTTAAATTGAAAAATGGGTAATTTACCTAAACTAAGTCCAAAGAAGTTGCAAGTTGAGCGTCCACTTGCTCAATTCTGGCGTATGATACATGATAAAATCATCACCTTCCCCGAAGTCTCTCTCTCTCTCTCTCTCTCTCCCATCTCTTAAATCTCCGAGCAAACATCAAACTAATCCAAGTGGACATAATAAAGCAATAAATAAAATCTCTCCCTTTTTTTTTCCATCTCTTTCTTCCTGTCTTGTTTTCTTTCTTGTTATGTATATTAAGCATGAATCATAATCCTAAACCAATCCTCAAGAAATACTAAAACCCAGAACACTACCTTTAAAGTATGCCTGCTGCGTCCCTCCAACTCCAAAGAGCCACCACCAACGCCAAGGCAGCCGCCGCCTTCACTTGCCACAAAGTGTCTCCGGCAGCCGTCAGCACATGGCGAATCATCCTCCCTCTCACGTGGGATACTTCATCTACTGTCCCTGACTACGTTTGTTGCCACCACACACGCACGGTTGGGCCAAATCAGTGTTGCTCCGCCGTGGTCAAGACTATAAATGCGCCAGTCTCCACCGTCTGGTTGGTTGTCCGCCGTTTCGACAACCCACAAGCTTATAAACACTTCGTCAAGAGCTGCCACCTCATCAACGGAGAAGGAGACGTGGGTACACTCCGTGAAGTCCACGTGGTGTCAGGACTTCCCGCTGAGTCGAGCACGGAGAGATTAGAGATTCTTGATGATGAACGGCATGTTTTCAGCTTTAGCATGGTCGGTGGTGACCACAGGCTAAATAATTATCGGTCTGTAACAACCTTACATGCATCGTCAAGTGGAAATGGTACGGTTGTTATTGAATCATATGTAGTTGATATACCAGCAGGAAATACTAAGGAGGATACGTGTGTTTTTATTGATACAATTGTAAGGTGCAACTTGGAATCTTTGGCTCAGAAAGCTGAGAGCATGGCTAAGAGCAGCAACTTACAGATGTGATCATCATCGTCACCGTCATGATCTTGATTAGTTTGTTTTGAAATGGGTTTTTAATTTTACGAAAAAATATTAAATTTTTAGTTTTCGATTCGGGTTGGGATTCGAGCTCGAATCAGAAAATTCATGGATCCATATGTTGGCACTTGAAGGTCTTTATATATAGTATTTTGATGCTTTGTCAACTTCTGTTTTCCTTCAAGCGGTCACACTATTAGCATACAACTATAATTAAATCTTTTGTGTTTTTATTTATGTTCTTCTAAATTCATGTCTTTTTTCTTGTTCTTGTTCAAGAGATGAGCTTTAATTTGTGCTTTTCTATGAACATATATCTTGTGTAGGATATTTCTTCTTTCCCTCTTCTCCCTTGTCCTTATTGTTTGTATTTCCTTGTGATGAGAAATTTGTTGAAGAGAATTATTAGATTGTTTGTGTTTGGCATTTTTGAATATGTTTGTATAAATTCAAATGACCTGTTATTTTTCAGTGCTATGTAAATTGAATCTTTGTGCACTTCTTTAATGCTCATCATAAACTATCCATCTTATTATATAAAAAATAATTTGCATAGTTAACTTCTTTTTTTAAAAGGATACATAGTTATCACATTGGATAAATGTCCACATAATAAACTGCTTTAAAACTTAGAGATTAATTCTTGATCTTTTAATTCATCTATAAGATAATAAGAGTGCATGTGTCATACGCAGAAAACATGGGATAAATGTAAATTTCAAGTTGGTATTAATCCACATCATACTATATGCTTTTCTTGACGACAAGCATATGCATAAAAAGATTAAAGATAAACAAGTGGAAGTAAAGATAAATGTTTACATTGTACGAAGTAAGGTTCTTTTTCAATTCTTGGTGGACCTTCTTACTGGATAATTTGAAATTTCTGTTGAATATAATACTAGCTAGTTGTCTTGTGATAGTCGGCATTGATATTTTAATATTTTATTAGTCTGTTTTTTTTTTTATTTGCTCTCTAGAAAACACCATATGAATGTGGAGATTAAAATAAATAAATGAATCAATAAAGAAATCAGAATATATATGTCCCAAAAACTCAAATTAATTAAGAAAACCATAACTATCTAGGAATTTTATGTATTGGAAGTTTTGGACTAAATTTTGAATAGTGTACTAAACAACTGTTTTTATGATGGAGGAATCAAAAGGTGATGGGCAACTTGACTTTAATAATTCAACTTGTATCAGAAACATTGGCAACTTGTTATTTTTTTGCTCCCTCTTATATTATCTATCTCAATGTACTATACGTTGTATGTTGAGAGGGCCGGATCTGCAAGTTGGTATGCAAGTTGCTAAGGCTTTTTATTATTTTCCTCTTTGTTCACATAATTAAAGAAACAAATTAATCAAAGCCACTCATTTTGTTTGTGTCCCATGATTTGAACCCTTAAAACTAACGTTTCATTTTCAAAACGCTTCTCAAGTCACTCCTCAGAGGGTACACACAAAACTCATTTTTAAGAAGTATGAGAAATAAATTGAATTAAGCCCTAACTTCTTGCTTTTTCTCTTTTTGGTTACATTAACTTCTTGTTTTGTTATTAGATAAACACTTGATTAATGTCCTACTAGCTTATGGAAAGATGTTTGTTTTTTTTCCCTTGAATTCAAATTCTATTGAAATGATAGTAGAAATTATTTCTTGGGTTACATATTGCATGTGTTTTTTCATTGAGGAATTTTAGCGTCAATGAAATGAATTTTCATTTTTTTTGACATTTACGATAAAGATATCATAAAGTCTATAATAAGTCCCTACTTAGGTGATCTTAAGAACATATTCTACTTTGATCATCCCTTGATGTTTGAAATGAATCTTTCTATTTTTCTAAAAGTAGATTTAAGGTCCTTCAAGAAAAATGTAAATAGATGGAAAATCATCTCGCAAAGTGACTCCTAATATTAATTCATTCAATTAAAATAGGACTTTTTCTTATAGCCAAGCCAATAAAATCCTTATTAATTACCTAGAAAAAAGGAAACTTATATTTCAAGATTTTCATAACCTACCTAAAATAATAAGTGGAATTTCTACCGCAAATTAAGGACCCAATCCTATTATTTAAATCATTTTGTTTGTTGATTAGCAGGTTGATAATTCATGGTCAATTGTTTATATCTCAATATATGAGATAAGGAATTTAAATTTAAATAATCTTATTATTCCTTTTAAATATTATCTCTTCTTTGCAATTTAATTAGGTTTGTTAGTTGAATCAAGTCCACTCATAATGAAAGCCCATGTATTCTTTTATTACACAAATTATATCTTGGATATGTGTCCAAGATGCTCCATGGTCTTACATATCAACAAGTATGTATTTTTTGTGTGATCTAATTTGTTTCTTTGTAATAAAATTTTAGATCCAATTTTTTTACTATGAAAGCTTCCTTCTTTATTCAAAATCCAGAAAATTTATGTTAAAAATCTTTTTTAATAAATATTTTTCATAAATATTTTTATCATAAATATTATTATTACTCTAGGCATATTATTTTTTATTGAAGGTACATTGTTCAAACATCTAGATAAATTTATGTTAAGCTACAGGTACAATAATTTAGAATCATATGCACATAGTATTTGATATGAAAATATATTAATATTCTAGATGAGGTACACTGATTTTGTTTTATATGTACATTGGTTTTCTATCTTGACTTTTATAACAAAAAATTATAATTATTTTCAACATTTCTGATGATCATAAGTACGTCGGTATTGCATTCTAAGTACATTGTTTTTTTTTATTTCAGGTATAATATTATTACTCTTGTATATTATTTTTTGATTAAAAGTATATTGTTGTTAATTTATAAGTACATTTGTTTTGATTTTGCAAGTTGATGTTTATGATTGTTGTTTGTAATATGTTTTTAAAAATATATAAATGATTATATAATCTTAAGTTTTTAAATTACTATATTCATTTTTTAAAAAATTTTAACTTATTTAATTTTTATATAAAAAATAAAAATTTTAAATTAAAATTAAATCAAATTAAATAATAATAAAAAATTTGAACCAAACTAAATAAATATTTCATCAATAATAAACTAAGAAAAGAAAAAAGAAAAAACGGGACTTGAAGTTTAAAAAATTAAAAAATAGAGTGTAAAGAAATGAAGGTATGAATTAACATCTTTTTTGAATTTTTTTTTTAAGATGACGCATGTGACATTAAATGAAATAAAAAGTTTTGATTCTAATTTCATGAAGAAACATTGACACGAGTTTATGATATAATGTTCCCCTCTACTGCCTTGCTATTGCAAGATTATGGTATATATGAGTTTAATAAGGATGGATATCAACTCGCTCAATCGGAATAAGTTGGTTGCTCGTTGTGTCATTTAATTTCTAATGCAACCCAAAAGTTATTATGAAGGCTATGGACCACCACCAGGAATAGGCTTGACTTTGAGGGGAAACCTTTTGACATTACTAGTACTCTTGATAAGGTAATAGCGTTATTGTTTGAATACCAAGGTGATAAGATACATGATACTAATAAAATTATAGGCTGCAATAATTCTTAGTGGTTTTGCCCTCCACATGGTTCGTCAAAGTTTAACATTGATGCATCCATCTATAATAAGAACAATTCCATAAGTTTTGGATTTGTGGTTCAGAATGAAACTAGTGAAGTTTTGTTATCTGGCTCTTAGAGAGTGCAAGGAAGTTATAGTAGCATTTTGGCAGAAACTGTCATGAGATCTTGTTAGAAATACTATTAATGGATCAATGGTTGTTGACCCGTATTTGAGCTTATTAATAGAAGATACATAATCCCCGGCAAATATTTTGACTATCCAAATATTTCAATTTATGTACCGCTCAGTTAATAATGTAATTGATGCCTTTATCCATTTTATTCCCTCTGTTACTCAGAAACTAGTCCTTATAGAGGAGGTTTCTTGTTTTGCTTATTTATGTTATTTCATTTTATGTAAGTTTGATCAGCGTGGCCTCTTATAATCAAATTACTTCTTTTTATACTGGAAATTTTTTATCCTAAAATTTCAGTTGAATCTATCCAAAAAAAAGATTCAATTCTGATCCAAATATGAAAATTTTGAAATTATTTGAATTCAAAATGACTTGAAATTTTTGTATCAGACTAAATCGAGTTTGGATCAATTTGACCCATCAAATTAAGACTGACTTGTAACTCAATGGATCAATTACATAACTCAATCTAATTGATTCGATAACAATATAAAAAATAAATTTTATTTTATTATATATATATAAGATAGAATAATTAAAGTAAAAAAGAAAGAAATTTATTTATTAAAATGATTAGATTATTATTAGATTCAACTTTATTTTTATTTTTATTTAAAATATAGTGATATTATTGTATTTTTAACAAACTTATTTTTAATTTTACTGCATTTTTTCATGTGCTAAATTATAATTTTTTATTTATTATGATAAGTTATTTGTTAGAATAAAAGTTATTTATTATGATATAATAATTTTATCATAATTTCTTAAATAATTTAATATAGTAATAAAATATTATTATAATAATATATTTTTTCATATGTAATTTGATGGGCACTAGAAATTTGACGCTAGGATATTATGATAAAATATTATGAGAAAATGATTTACATTATAATTTATTTTGTATGTTTATTTATTATGACAAAAATTTTAACACAAAAAAATTATCACAAGTTTACATATTTTTTTATAATAATTCTGATAAATCTAATTTTTGCCATGATAAACCATATATTAAGATAAAATTAATTTTGTTGTACAAATTTTTCTTATAATCTACTAAATTTAGTGTAGTGAGTGATTTGTTGTCATTGTAAATTATATATTTGTTGTGAATTAATTTAAATTATGATATATAGTTTGGATATAATTTTATATAGACTTAATTCAATAGCTCATTCTCATTATACACGACCATTTACTTAAAAAATAAAGTATATTTAATTTATTAAACATTTAAATTAAAAATGAAAAATTTTAATTAAATTATATTTATGTAAAATCTATTTGATTAAAAATAATTTTAAAAAAATTATGGTTTTTTAATAAATTATGAGAAAATAACTGCATAAATAATAAAAAATTCAAAATGAATATTTAGAAAAATATGTTTTAAAAAGATTGAATAACAAATTGCTTGATTCAAAATATTATTTTTAAAAATAAATTTGAAATTTGATCCAAAATTCTTTCTATATATAAGTCAGATGAATAATTTGAATCCGCTTGAAACTCGAATAATTCAACACAATCTGAAAATGACATGATCTGAAAATGATCCAATCCAAAATGATCCCACGTGAGTTGTTTATTGACTTACGCATTACCAAATTAACCAAACAATTAGAAGAGAAATTAGCCTGACGATAAGTATGTTTAATCTGGACAACTTAACTTGTTGCCAAGCTGAATTGTCCGATTTGTATATCCAAAAATTCAATTTTGCACAAATAAATGAGAAAAGAAAAGGCTACCTGTAACGCCTTTTGTTTTTGGGCCAACTAATTGATGATGAGGAATTTAATGGAGGTTGCTTGCTTTTGCTTGTTGCTTTTAACAAGAGACTTGTGAAGAAGTTTCAATTTGTCCATGCTCTTACTGATTTATTTCTCTGAATTTGTAAAGAATCTCAACTTAGTACCGGATCTAACACATTTATTGCGGCCATATAATAATATATGTCACACAATTTGCAACATTTGGCTTCTACTCTCTACACCATAAGCATACTTTTAGCCTATAGGTCCTAATTATGAGATGACATAAATCAATCACCTCAATTTGTTCTATCTCCACAATTATATAATATTCAGCTCAACCATTCCGATTGAATTTTTGAAAACTTATGTCTCGATAAGTTTGACCTTTTACGAAGGAATGTGTTGCATCTTTTGCTTATAAACAATAAGGTTTATTTCAAATTTTTAAGAACGAATCACAGATTTATATTAGTGAAGGAAGTTGTATATAATGTCTCCAATCAAACTGGGCTTGCAATCATAATCTAACTTTTCAAGGAATTGGGCTATAGGAGTGGAGAAGGTCTCAAGCTCAACAGGCCTAATTACTACCAAAAAAAGAAATGGGTCTTGTTAAAGCTGAAAAGGCAACTTAGTTTAACTTCTCATTTTACAGAGAACTAAATTCGATTTTGCCTGTGAATTTTTCTTTGAAACAATGGCTGCTATTGTACACAAGAAATCGTCTTCTTTCATTTCTTTTTGGCACATTAATTCTTGATGCTCATTCAGTTTCTCTCCCAATTACAACAACATCGACCCAACAAAACCAAACCTCTCCTCAACCAACACCAAGAAGGGAAAAAGGAAAGGAGCCTTAGTTCACCATTTTTGTCTCATGGGCACTATTTTTACTAAGGATAGAATAGCTTGGCAAATAGAAGCTCATTCCAAGTATCTTGAAGGCCAGGCAAACACCAATGCACACAATCTGCATAGCTAACGGGGTTAGCTAGCTGCTCAGGAGTCAATGGACTCCATTGCTTCTTATAGATTGATGTGTGTGCATCTTTTCTGTAACTTGAGAGTTGAGTTATGTTTAGAAATGTGATGGGATATTTTGATTTCTTGAACACTTCTCCTATCACTTGCATTATGCTTTTCCTGCAATCTGAACTCCAATATGTTGCATTCTCTATCAATGTTGTTTCATTGTAGCAGTTGAAACCTGGTTCGCCTCCCCAATCTATGCTCCTGTGTTCAAACTTCAAACATTAGCCAACCATATTAGTCTATATTATTTATCTATCAATCTATATTAATCTATATCTCACCATATGGACAAATAGATGATAAAAATAGAAAAGCGGCACTTACTTTTGATGAGAAGGTGACATGCTAGTGAAGAAAACCCTTGTTTTTCTTGGGTTCATATTTTTCTTCACCCATCTCATCATGCTTCTCATCGCCATCCGGTAAGCATCCTCAGTCGATATCTCAACGACATCTTTC
>CATIWR010250873.1:0-14784 GCA_949677035.1 Omphalea diandra
CTGTGTGGCAATATTATAATAGTTTGTTTGGCAAGAACTTTTGATAGCCTATGTGGCAATGAGATATATAACCTGTGTGGTAACAATATATATATAGCCTATGTGACAACTAAAAATGAAAGCCTATGTGGTCGCAATTTATGACATCACGTGTGGCAATAACCTTTAATAGCCTATGTGGCATTTAAGAGGAAAAACTTTTTATTTCATACATGGATATGATGATGAGTTATTTATGTTTAAATATTGTTACGTTATTTGAATTGAAGTATCATTATGCATTTATTTACTGAGTATGCAAACTCACTCTTTTGTATGAAATCTTATTTCAGGAAGAGTAGACTAAAGATTGCATCCAGTATACTTTTAAAGTCGCTGTCTAGTAGTGTAATAGAGGTTGGGCCAGTATGCAGTCAGTTAGTATTTTAGTTTGATTATTCATGTATGTTTTGTTGCAAATAATTACTAAGTGGTGAACAAGAGACATAGTGAAAAAAAAATTTTAATCAGGTCTTTTAAATCACAATTGATAGACTTAGAGAGAAATTTAAATGATTAGTAAATGGGATGTCACACGATCCATTTGAGAAAATTTATGAAAATGCAGATATTGTCAGACACTTCACTGTCAGATCTACACCATAACAAAATGATGTGGCAGAACGCATGAATCGAACATTAATGGAGAAAGTTCAATGTATGTTATCCAATATTGGGTTGGGTAAAGAATTTTGGGCTGAGACTGTAACATATGCGTGCCACCTTATCAATTGTCTACCATCTAATGCTATTGATGGAAAGACACCATTAGAGAAATGGTTTGGAAAGCCTACTACAAATTATGATTCCTTACATGTATTTGGTTCCACTGCATATTACCATGTTAAGAAATCAAAGTTGGATCCAAAAGCAACGAAAGCATTGTTCATGGGGATCACCTCTAGCATAAAAGGTTATCGTCTATGGTGTCCAGAGATAAAGAAAATAGTTTTCAGTAGGGATGTCACATTTGATGAATCTACCATATTGAAAAAGGTGGATGTTGAGTAGTTAGATGATACTCCAAAGTAGGTAGAGTTTGAGAGAATAGTAATCCCAGCAGATGAAGAAGGTGTTGAGACTTATCCTAAGGTAGAATGAGATTTTCAAGAAGAAGGAGTTCAAGGACTTCCTCAACAAGTTGAACCTAGTACATCTAGAAGGTCAAAGAGGGTGCATAGAATGTTTGGCCACTTTGCTGATATGGTGACTTATAAGAAGAAGACAGGATTGCCTAGTCATTATGTTGATATAGTGCCTCATGCATCTCTAGTTGTAGCTGATAACATTCCTACCACTTTTACTGAAGCAGTCCAAAGTTCAGAAGAAGAAAAGTGGAGGATTGTCATGTATGAAGAAATACAATCGTTTCATAAGAATCAGACTTGGGAACTTGCTAGTCTCCAGAAGGGAAAGAAAGCAATTGGATGCAAATGGGTCTTTCCAAAGAAAGAAGGTTTTCCTGGCCAAGATGATGTTCACTACAAAGCAAGATTGGTGGTTAAAGGCTACGTTCAGACGGAGGGAATTGATTATAATGAGGTATTTTCTCCAGTTGTGAAGCATTTCTCCATTAGAATTTTGTTGACTTTGGTAGCACAGTTAGATTTAGAACTATTTCAATTGGATATAAAAACTGCATTTTTACATGGAGACTTGGAAGAGGAAATCTACATGACTCAGCCAAAAAAGTTCAAGGTTGTTCAAAAAGAAAATTTTGTTTGTAAACTTGAGAAATCTTTATACGAGTTGAAGCAATTTTCGAGGCAGTGGTGCAAAAAATTTGATAAGTTTATGATAGAACAGAGGTACACCATGAGCAAATACGATCATTGTGTGTACTTGCACAAGCTACAAGATGGATCCTTCATATATCTTCTTCTTTATGTTGATGATATGCTAATAGCTTTAAAGAATCAGATAGAAATTGAGAAATTGAAGACTCAGTTGAGAAAGGAGTTTGAAATAAAGGATTTAGGCAAAACAAAGAAGATTTTTGGCATGGAGATTACCAAAGATAGAAAATCAAAGAAAAAGGTACTACAATGTTTTGGCATGAATGAAAATACAAAACCTGTTAGTGCTTTGTTTACTCCTCATTTTAAATTGAATGTCTCTATGTCACCAAAGGACAATGCAGAATGGGAGTACATGTCAAAAGTATTGTATGTAAGTGTTGTTGGAAGCTTGCTGTATGCTATGGTATGTACAAGGCCTAACATTTCACAAGCAGTTGAGGTTGTGAGCAGGTATATGCATGATACAGGAAAGAAGCATTGACAAGCTGTGAAATGGATTTTATGGTACATTAAAAATGCCATGAATTTTAGATTGATATTTGAGCAGGAAAACAGTCAGTGTGCAGTTTGATATTGTGATTTAGGTTATGCTGGTGATCTGGATAAACGTCGATCAACTACTGGTTATGTATTTACTCTTGTGAAGACACCAATTAGTTGGAAGTCTACTTTACAGTCAACAGTTGCTCTATCTACTATAGAAGTAGAGTACATGGCAATCACATAAGCTATAAAAGGAAGCAATTTGGCTTCAAGGGTTGCTTGGTGAACTGAAAATTGAGCAGAAGTACGTCAAAGTACATTGTGATAGTCAGAGTATTATCCAGTTAGCAAAAAATCAAGTTTATCATGCAATGACGAAGCACATCGATGTTCGATATCACTTTGTGAGAGAGATTATAGAAGAAGGTGGAGTTAAAATCTAGAAAGTTCATACCACTGAGAATCCTGCTGACATGATAACAAAAATTGTTACTTCGGTCAAATTCCAACTTTATTTGGACTTGATCAATATTGCTTAAGTTTAATATTGAATTTAGAGACGCTATCAAAAGTTATTTGAGGAGAGATTAAAGATATTGAAATTCACCAAAATGGAGATTTGTTGACTATGCTGGCTCACTGCAATATCTCACATTGGAGAAATAACAAAGGGAAATGAGGTTTTTTTTGTTATAAATAGAGCCTTAATTTCTTCAGTTTAATCATTGCAAAATTGTTTACTCATTTCTTAGGCAATTTTCAATATTTCTCCATCTTCTGCAATATTTCACTTTATAGTTTTTTTCTTAGTGAAATATAATTTTGTTAGTGTTCAAGGACATAGACGTAATTGGTTGAACCTCATTAAATTCTGGTATTTTTATTTTTTGTCTTTATTTTTCAATAACTATTTTGTAGGGTATAGTTGTAGTGATATATTGTGTTGTTAAATTACTATTAAAATGATCATGTCTAAGGAGGTTGAGTTTTAAGTAGAATCGTTTGTAACCCCTCTAATTTTCCTGAAAATCAATCTATAGTATAGTTTTTCAGCATAATTTTTCACTCTCTATTCACCTATAAATTAATTAGGTGAATTTAGTGGGTAAAATATTATCATTTTTCCATATCAGGAGAATTGTAAATGTCATTCTAACAAAATTTTTCATGCTAGATGGGACACCATATTACTAGCTACTTGACAATCGGGGTGGGTTCGCCAAACACCATTTATGGGACCTCATCTAATCTTCTCTTGTAACAAGATCTCGGACCTGCGGTACTAAGAAGTACCATCCTTCCCCTAATTATGACAGGAACTGAGAATTGTTTCTCCATCACTTTTGAACCCACTTTTTTGCGGAAATCGAAATTTAATTTGAGACTCAACGCAGAGGAATGAAGTAACTTTTCGTTTTCTTTTTTGCTTTTTTTTTTTTTTTTGCCTCCTTTCCTCTCCGTAATATAGCCTCCTTCAATCTAAAAGTTAAAACAGGGGGAAAAAAAAAATTGAAGGAATCATAATATGATCCTAATTATTAGTGGTTGAAATGAACAAGAATAGAAACAAGGCATATGCAAAGAGAACCACTAAGGAAGACAAGGCCAACTGCACCGGCAGCTAAACTCACAATCTCAGAGCTCTTAGATAACAAATCACATCTCTTGTATTTGCTGTGATCATAATCTGCAGACTGATAGTTCCATCCATTTCTGAGCTTGCAACATTTGTCTAATAGTCTCTCCTTCATCTTCACTTCTGTTATTCTCTCTCTTAGAATACCCATGTTTGCATCCACAATATTTGCAGATGTTCCTGCCGACCCAAAAAAAAAAGAATGAGGACTAGTATTACCCAGAACTAATCAGTAATATATATATATATATATATATATATATATATATATATAAAATTAAGTTGTTCAAAACTCTATAGAAAATATACTTACCATCATCCCTAGAGCATTGCGATCTCACTTTGTGAGCGTACTTATTGAGTTCCTTAAGCTTGCAAAAGGGCAGGGTCAAGCTGCAAGAAAATAGCAGAGAGGAGGCCATAAGTACTTTAAGCTAGCTTAGTCCAAATACTTCATATGCATATATATGTAAGACCTGAGGAGCTTCAGTTTGCAATCTTCTATTTATAGTTACATTGGTACATTATAATGCATACACCTTGCCAAATAAAGAATGTATAAAATAGACAGTTCCGTGGGGCTTGAGAGATCCCATGCCCATCTGTAAGCCATAGATATTTATATATTAATTAATAAATAAAGATTGATATAACCTCATAGCTATGTGAATAATGTAGCTTTTGAGTCTTATTTAATTTTTTATTTATTGAGATATAAAATTTAATCGAATAAATATGTAAACTGATTGAAAATATTATAAAAATTAAATAACTATAAAAAAAATTTATACTTAAAAAATTGATGTTAAATGCAATTTAATATGATTATATTATTATTATTGGGATTATATTTAATTATTTTAAACAATATAAATATAAAAATAAACTAATATTATATTGAAATAAATAAAAAGAACATAAAAAAATAAACATTAAATGAAAAATTTTATTCTAATTTTTTTAAAAAAATAAACAATACTTAAAATGCGACGACACTATTAAAGTGCGAGTGCCTATATATCAATTCTCTTAAGGAATTATATCATCTTTTTTTAGTATGTCTTTGCTCCCCAATACACACGCCACCATTGGGCCTCTCTCCCACTCTCAAAAACAAATTATTAAATGCAAGTTCAATTTAGGCTTTATAATGTTTGATTTGGAATTCATATGAAAATGCGTGATTCATAAGAACATCTCAAAGCACCCTATATCCGTGGGATACGAATATATATATATATATATAGTTTAACATTTTTTATTAACGTTCAACAATTAAATATTTAATTGCTGAAAAAACGTGTTTGTCAAATATCAGCAATCAACACTTTAATTTAAAAACTAGCATTAAGTATTTAGAAAATATAATTGAACATCGAAATCTAATTTTTTTAGTATTTGAATATAAAAACTGGAATTTAGAATTTTTTTTCTATTAATCTTATATTTATCATTATTACCAATATATAAATGAGTATTTTATATAAAATTAATTAAAATATAGAAATAATTATCTTTTTGTGTCATTTTATAATATAACTATATTTAACCACCAAATTATCAAACATTTTATATTTATCGATTGCTCACAACTGAACGCTGATCATGATCACTAATCGCTAACCGTTAATCACTAATCATTCACGCTGACCATTATCACTAAACCAAACGTACTCATAGTTTTTGAACCTGGTTATTATAATAATTTGAATTAAACACTATATTGGTGGAATAAGAAAAAAGAAATATAATACAGAGTTTTGAACCTAATTATTATAATAATTTAGAGTAATCATTTTAAACTATATGACTTAGTTATCATTCATAGGTTATACAAGTCAGTTGAGTTTGAACTACTACAATTGGTATTAATCACGCAACGTAAGCCGTTTAAAGAACAAGCAAATAAAATTTTTTAAGAGAATATATTATTAGCCACCTTTCAAAACATAAAATTGAGGCTTAAATAAGCCTTACAACTCCAAAATTACAAAATAGGATAATTTTACCGAAAATGATAAATTTGTAAAAACTAACTCTAAATTAAAGTCCTAATTAAAATAAAAAAAATCTAAAACAAACGATACCAAAATATCAAAAATGAAAAAAATGTATTTTTCAATAACTAAATTATAGAATTTGGACAAAAAGTGATGGATTTCACCACCAAAAATAGTGAGTTTTGATCGTTGGGTCATTTACAATTGAATTGAACCATTGTCTTTTCTGGCCAAAAATCTAAATTGCTCCGGACTACATATATTATATATATATATATCCCACTGATGTGGGATACTTTAGGATGTTACAAAAATATTGCATCTTGACCATTATCACTTTTCCTATGAATATACTAGGATTTAAGGAGCTTGTTTGCAGCTAGTCATGCATGCCTAGTGCTGGAAAATCATTATATGCAATAGACTCTTACCACGATTTATTTGTTTGTAATGCAAAGGTTAAAAAGTCCAAATTTTAATAAAATTTATTTTGCTTATATCTTAACAAAAAAAAATATATTTGTTCATATATAATCGAGCTAGATGTTTCTATTTTTCTAAATTAACTTCCTAACCAGTGATTTTATTATTATATTATTATAAAGTTGGATAAAAATCTATTTCGGCTAAAGTCGCTAACAAAAGCTCTTAGGAATTATGTAAGTTTCAATTGACATTAATCACATAAAGTAGTAAATTTACCAACTAAAAAAGTAAAAAATGGATAAACGAAAAATGCCAAAAAATTAAGTTACCAAAATACAAAAACAAAAAGAAGGGAAAAAAAAAAAGAGAGAGAAGAAATTATTTTGAGAGAAATTATAAATTTTTCATTAAATTGATATGTTTTATTCAATTAAATTTTCTACAACATATTTTTTTCTTAGACCACAAAAAAGACGAGATATTGTATAGAAATACGAATGAAATAAGAATAAGAAAAGTCATGAAAAAAACAAAGAATATATTTTATGTGGATTTTATTTATATTGTTTGTGATTATTAGTAAAAAGATAAAATTTGAGAGAAATTATAAATTTTTCATTAAATTGATATATTTTATCCAATTAAATTTTCTAAGATATGTTTTTTCTCTTTTGTATGGCGCATCGATTGACTTCAAATCTGATTTCGTTTTTAATTTGGACTAAAGTAATAAAATTTAGAAAGAAATAATAAAAAATTAGAAATTTGATTTGTGAAATTGACGTAAACTAAAGTTCATAACAAAATTAAAAAAATGATCAAAATTCATGTATTTTTTTCCAATTAAGCCAAAAAATTATTTTTTGTTAAATTTAATATTAATTTGGCCCTAAATTATTAAATAAAATATTATTTGAAGATGGGAATTTCTATACATGAAATAAAAAAGAGTTAAATATATAATTTTAAAAATTTTATACAAATTCTCAAAAAAATATAAAATTTATCAAAATATATAAATTTTAAAATCTTGGAGAGATCAAATATATAACTTTAAAAGTTTTGTGCAAATTTAAAATTATGTATACAAATTTAAAATTTTAGAGGAATCAAATATATAATTTTAAAAATTTTGTATAAAATTTATAATATATATATATATATATATATATATATATATAATTTTTTAAAAAAATTGAGAGATTGAAATATACAATTTTTAAAATTTATAAAAATTTTATTAAATGAAATGAATAAATTTTAAAGTTGAGGGGTCATGACTCCACACCCCTACCTAATTCCGGCACTGGACAAGTGAAAAAAAATCAAAGAAAAGTAGAAACTATTTTATGTTGTTCATAAAGTCCACATACCTTCCTCTTGAAAAGGTGATAACAACTCCGGAGAGCTAAATTGATTGATATAAATGAGATGCTTTTAGCCAAAGTTGATAAGCAAAAAAGGAAAAGGTTACTGCAATAATCAATTTGGTTTGGTATTAAAGCAACATTTGTAGATATAATCAACTCATACTCTATATATTGTTTGATATATTGTCTTAGTTTAATAAATTGTTTGAGGCAATTTTAATAACATCGAATTAATATATTAAATTATGATTATAATTTTAATATTTTAGTTTAGTATCAGAAGTGAACAATCTGTAAAATACTAATATCTCCAATATTCAATAATAATAATAAAGTTATCACTTTAAAATTATGGGATATACGATAGATGTTACTCTCTTCATTTCTAAATATCTATCGTTTTTTCAAAGAATTTTTGTTTCAATATATATGTCACTTTAAAATACCAATAAGATTTTATTTCTTCTTTTTTTTCAATTCTACTCTTGCTACAATTGTTGTCATAGTAATGCATTTAATTTAAGTATTTCTATTAAAAAAGGATAATTTAATTATTTTTTTCTAGAATTTAGCCTAATAATAATTCTTAATTCTTATGCAATATCAAAAAAATGACAAATATTTCTATATAATATCACTATTGTATTTAGAAATAGAGAGAGTAACTTATTAAATGACCTCCTATTACTACTGTATTTCTCTATAAAAGCAGAACGAGGAATGGACTATTATAGTCAATCAATATACATCAAAATATTGTTCGAGACCAAACACCTATAAATAATAAATATCATTAAATAAAAAATATTTTTTCCATAAATATTCAAAAAAATCAAAATAAATACTCTCTCTATTTCACATTTTAGAGTTTTTATTTTTTTTTCATTTTATTTGACGTTTTAGAGAATTTATATATATTTAAATACTTTCTTTCATTTTTATCATTTTTTTTTTGTCTTCATTAAAGGCTTTCTTTTGCCTCTCTCTTACTAAGTGAGTGAATGAGTTTTAATAGAATATAAATAAGAATAATTTAATGATTTTATCCTATTAATTAAAGAGATTTAATAATTTTTTAATTTTTATACACTCTCAATACATCAAGAAAAATGAAATGAAAGGAGTAGTTGCGAATCATTATAATTTTTTTTAAAGGTGGAATACCCACCTAATTGTTAGACCAACACGCTACAACGGAACCCAGTAGCATTATCCATTCATGCTCATCCAAAACAAGCATCTCTTTTTTTCTTGTTCTTTTTCTTTTTCCTTTTTTTTTTTTTTCTTTAATGGAGTACTAATTGCTCTTGAAGGTAAACTTCCAAGCACCATAATTGAGGGAAATCAAAATACGGGACATATATATCGTCAAGAAGCAATTCAAGTGCTTTATGATGTACAGTGAGATAACAACTATCATGATTAAATTAAGATATTGGATCTAATTATACATCATCATGAAAAACTAATTAAGTGGGTAGGTACGTATGATAAATTGAATATGTGATTATGGTTTATTATAAAATATAAAGATAAAAGAAGTGGCAAGTGTAAGATATCTGATATGATATGATCTGACACAGCCAAATTTTTGTAGAACAAGTGGCATCTATGAACATGAATGAGAGTACTGTGGGAATTCTAATGTAGTACCACTCTACCACGTAGCAGTTAGACAAGAATCCCTACCCTATGGGACAAGAGCTTCCCTTTCACAGGCTGCATAAAAAATATTTGCATGCTATTAAGAAAATATTATTATCTTCAGTGATTCAATTCCAAGAAGACATGTTTCATGTAGTTGTGGTTAATGGATTTTTCTATTAACTCGATGCCCTTAGTTGACATGTGTACAGAATACAGAACGTGGCAGATAGAGCTCACTGATTCTATGGTCCATTTGCATGCAACTAATGCTTGAGAAATCATCATAAAGGAATTGAAAGTCAAGTGCACCTGAGAGAATTTTCAATGGTGCAACATTGAATTACTAATATACTACTTTTTGTTTACTGCCAAATTGAATGAATTCAATTGTTATTATTGTGTTTTTAGTGAGAGATGAATTATATCATTCAGTTTTAAATAATTTTGCATACAATGATTATTAAATTCAATAAGATATTTTAATGGTTAATTAAAAGATTTGATGATCAATTTCATCGAAATAGAAAAGGAATTTTAAAACATAAGTAATATGTCTTGAATTAAAAATAACTAAATGTCTGTTTTATAAGGAAGAATCTTTACATTTAAACCAAAAGAATATCATTGCAAACGCCAAAGGCGCTGAGGCGATCAGTGACGATAGTTTCTGACCCGAGTCGAATTCATCTAAAAATAGGTAAGTCTAACCTGATCCTAATTTCGGGCAAATTTAAAATAAGGCGAACTAGAAATAATTCAAAAATTTTTTAAAAAATTATTGCTAAATATATAAATGGCACAATAATTAAAATAAAAAAGAAAGAAATTTATTCAAAAAATATCTAGATTATTTAATTAAATTTAAATTTAAATTTAACTTTAATATTTTTATTTAATATATAATAAAATTTTTATATTTTAATAAATTTATTAATTTTATTGTGCTTTTTTATGTGCCTAAATTATAGTTTATTATTTATTATGATAAATTATTTAGTAATAATAAAAATTATTTATTGTGATAAAATAATTTTATCATAATTTTAAACTATTTAATACTATGACAAATATTATTATGACAATATCAATTCTCCTTATATGTAATTTCATAAGTATTATATTGTAACAAAATATTATGATGAAAAAGTGTATATTTTAATTTATTTTATATACTCATTGATTAAGACAAAAATTTTTAAGTTAAAAATTTTTGAACTCAATGATTAAGAAAATTTAAACCTTGTTACAAAATTTCAATTGTATCTAAGGTTTCTAATGGAGTTAATTACACCATAATTTAATGAATTACATTCAAGTATACCTTAAATCAAAATCAACATTTAATAAAATATATATTTAGACCTTATATCTTTTCAATTAGTTCAATCAAATTCAAAATTAAGTTTAAAACTTACTAAGATAATATTTTTATTTTTACTCAATTTAAATATTTTTTCACAAAAATATCAAAATTTTATTTCATTTTAGTTGATAAATAAAAAATTTTATACTAATTTTATGTTTTAAAGTTATAAATTTTATTTTTATATATTTCAATAATAAATTAATAAATCCTTAATTTTTAGGATTAATTGTTTTAGAATGTTCATATTCATATCATGTAATTAATTTTTTAAATATTTCTTAAAAATTTTTATTTTAAATGGTTTAAATAATTTATTATTGAAAATATATAAATTAATTTTTTTAAGGAGAGAATGAAAGAAAATTTTTTAAAATGAGAGACTGAAAAATTTATAAATTATAAATTTAAATTTCAAAATTTTTAGATTTTAAAATTTAATTATCAAATTATCAAATAAAATTATATAATAAATTTAATTAAATAAAAATGAGATTAAATTAAATAAAAAAAGTATCATCTTAATGAAGCACATGTAATTGATTTTTTAAATGATTTAAATAATTTATTATTTAAAATATAAAAATTAAATTTTTAAGGAGAAATTGAAAGAAAAATTTTTTAAATGAGATATTGAGAGATTTTATGAATTATAAATTTAGAAATTTATAGATTTAAATATAAAATTAAAAATTTTCATATAAAAGTATATAATATATTTATTTGAGCAAAAAAGGGATTAAATTGAATATAAAATAAAAGTATCATCTTAATTAAGTTTATGTAAATCATCTTTTAAATATTTTTTAAAATTTTTATTTAAATAGTTTAAATAATAATTATTTGAAATATAATAATTAATTTTTCAAGAGGAGATTAAGATATTTTTTGAATTATATATTTAAACTTTAAAATTTTTATTTTTAAAATTAAATATAAAATTAAAATTCATCATTTGAAATAAAAAATAAATATAATTAAACAAAAATGAGATTAAATTGAATAAAAAAATAAAAATATCATCTTAATTAAACTCATCTGGTTTATTTTTTAAAAATTTCTTAGAAGTTTTTTTTTTAATAGTTTAAAATTTTATTATTTAAAATATAAAATTAAGTTTTTAAGAAAATTGAGAGATTTTTAAAAATATATATTAGAAATTGAGAGATTTTATGAATTATAAATTTAAATTTTAAATTATTAAATTTTAAATTTAAATATAAAATTAAAATTCATCATACACAAAGATATAATAAATTTAAGTAAAAATAAGATTAAATTGAATAAAAATTAAAGTAGTATATTAATTAAATTGTAAACTTAACTTTAGATTTAATTGAATTAATTGAAAAAATATAAAAATCAATTGAGTCTAAATGCACTTTATGAAATTATGTTTTTAATTTAAGATATAATTAAAATCAATTTGTCAAATCACGACGTAATTGATTCAATTATAAATTTTGAATACAATTTAAAATTGTATAAAAATTTGAATTTTTGAGTAATTAAACAAAATTTTTACCATAATTTTTTAAATAATTTAATATGTAAAAGAAATTTATCACAATTTTACTTATTTTATAATAATTATAATAAATTTAATTTTTTTCACTATAAAATCACATATTAAGATAAATCTAATTTTACCACACAAATTTTTATCATAATATACAAAATATTTTATAATAAATAATTTTTTATCATTGAATATTATATGATTGTTTGTAAATTAATTTAAATTATGATATATGACTTAAATATAACTTTATGCGAACTTAATTCCACTTTTTCATTAAAAATAAATTATATTTAATTTATTAAGTATTTAAATAAAAACAAAAAACTTTAATCAAGTTTCATTTTATACAAAATCTATCTTACTAAAAATAAGTTTTTTAAAAAAAATTATTATCTCTCTTAATAAATTATGAAAAAATATTACAAAAATGATAAAAATTATCTTAAAATTGAATTACAAATAACTCGACACAATCTAAAATATCAATTTTAAGAGTATATCGAAACTCATCTCCCAAACCCAATCTAACTCGAAAAAAACCCAACATAAAAACAATCTAACACAAACGACCCGACTCATCTGCGGCCTCTAAAAGCGATGGAAGCATTATTGCAAACACCAGAGACAGGAAAGCGATGGAAGTACACATGTTGGTTGTTGGTTGACTATGGGAAAAGTACATTATGAGAGCAGTTCAATAATCATATACTTTATTATAAAATAATTATTGCTTCACATAATATAATGAATAAAGCATTAAATGATTCATTCACTTTATCCTTTTTCACTAATATAACCATGGCTTAATGTATTTTTTTCAGTTACAAATGTGATGCAGTTAGGCAGATAAAGTTAGCTACAATGATTTGGAACGATCCGTGATTATCATGTTTTTAAGTACATCCGAGAAACTAATAAGTCCATCCCAGTCATCTTCCATAAAGTGGACTATCAACAAAGTGAAGCTCCATATATGTCCATACAGGTACACGCATGTCACACCGAGCACAACAAAGTTGTACTAAAAGGACAGGGATATGAATGTCACCTAGGAAGTTAAATCCTTACATCTAATCACAAGCCTAGACTTAGATTTCACCTACGTTTTGCAGACAGCATCTTTCTTAACTACAAGAGAACATTAACTACAAGTAAAGGAGTTGAAAAGCTAATTCCCACCCCTAAGGTGCCATGAGTATGGCATTGACCATAGGATTATTATTATCGATGGATGTCAAAACCTTCACATATTAACATTATGCTGATAGTTTATGGTCATCAGCACTCACATGTCCATGTCATCAAATATTTCCCCAACTTCATCATAACTTGAATTGTCCATGAGAAATCCATCACGTACTAAGTTACTGTCATAATCAGAAATGATGAAGCCAAACGTAATTAAGGTACTCAGAAGGAAAACCCAAAGGGAAAAAAATAATAATAATCACACACCCACCTCAGACAGCAGAAACGGAAGCTCACGACACACTTTAGTTTTCTATTGTAGAAAAAGAAACTGAAAGACCAGCTGAAAAAACAAACATGGCCAAGTTAAACTCGTCTCTTTTCTTTTTCCTTTTTTTTTTTTTTTCAGGCAGGAAGAGAGGAAGACTTCAAGTTCATATAATAACTAACAACTTATATGAGGTCACGCAGATGATACGAATACTCACATTGCTCCTTTCTCTAGGAATGGATCTGCATCAGAATCAGGATTGAAGCTGTAGATTTCGCATTCTCCTAGTTTTACAACCTGTGTTACAATAGATCGGTAAATTGCCTCTTGAGACAACTTGCCTTCAGGTCTTTAAAGTATGCTCACCTCATCCAGAGCCTTGGATAATGTTTCCAGCAAGGAACAATCCTCATTTTCCTCGATCCATTCCTACAAATGAAGAGCAACAGGAAAAAGAAAAAAATAATAATTTCTCTAAAATCATGGCCTACATAAACACCAGCTACCACTTCAACCTGGTTAAACTAGGCTTTCCATTCTAATCACCAATTTGCACAAGAATAAGCCAGAAAGCTATGCTTCAGATAAGCTCACCATTCTAAATATTAAACAAAAAGACACAATAGTCCCATGCATGATGAGAAATTAGATATTTCTAGATATTAGAAGAGAGAGAAAAATGGTGGTTATTGACCAGAAGAAATTTATACCAGTAATAGATACAATTTTAATTGCATAATAAGTGCAAAATTTTAGCAAATGTATTTCTCTACCTAATAATAAATGCAATCAAACAAAAAAAACACTAATAATCTTAATAACACCAACAATAATCCTTTTGGGAACCAGGGGAAGGGAAGGAATGGGAATATGGGAGGGAAAGGGAAGGCGTTCAAGATATGAATGGAAAGGAATTGACTAGTACCTTTGAGGCTTCAAACATGTAGGTATCAAAAATCTGCTTAAAAGTGTCCCAGCTTTCCTCTGTGAAGAACTGGTGAGCTTTCACAGCACTGAAAACCGCAAAGTTGCATGGCAAC
>CATIWR010250894.1:0-11309 GCA_949677035.1 Omphalea diandra
GATTTCAACAGGTTTTTGAGAAGCTTGGACCAAGCTTATACGATTTTCTTCGCAAAAACAATTATCGCTCATTTCCCATTGATCTTGTCCGTGAGATTGGAAGACAACTGTTGGAATGTGTAGCATGTGTGTAGTAATTACCAAAGCTAGTTTCTTTCTGCTCTGCATTTGTTTTCATTTCTTCCTGGTCATATTGTATTTGTGTGTTCTACATTATTGTTTGTGGACCTGATTCAGAGATATAATTGCACACACGATACTGTCTTCTTTCAAGGTTGTTATTAGTGACGTCTTTGTTCTTCCAACCTTTTGCCTTGTTCCTTAGTTGTATCGATTTAATGGGGTTGGTTGTATAGATAACTCAGAATTTTGCTATTTTGTTGAATTTTGCAGTTATGCATGACTTGTGCTTGATTCATACTGATTTGAAGCCTGAGAACATACTTCTAACCACTCCTGAATATGTTAAAGTTCCTGACTACAAGGTAATATCCTTTCTATTGACTTCATGTTCTATGTCTATTCTTGCAATCTGTTGTTAATGCATTTTCTTTGAGATGGTTATGCTAGCCTTTCAAGACAATGCGATATTCACATTGTATCTTGTTACCTGCAGGGTTCATCCAGGTCACCAAAAGAAAGCTCTTACTTTAAGAGAGTTCCAAAGTCTAGTGCTATTAAGGTGATTGATTTTGGTAGTACTACTTATGAGCGCCAAGATCAAAATTACATTGTTTCAACACGTCATTACCGTGCGCCGGAAGTTATTCTTGGTATGCACTTCATTGTTGTATTTTTAAAAAAAAAAAAAAAGAATTGGTTGGGCAGTTGATGAATTGTTGCAATTGTCAGGACTTGGGTGGAGTTATTCTTGCGATATATGGAGTGTAGGGTGCATTTTAGTGGAGTTGTGCACTGTATGCTTCTGAACTTTGTGTTTATTTTGAGCTGTTTCTATCCCTTTATGTGATGGTTTCTATTGACATGAATAATTTTGTTCAACTTCGCAAATGAGCAGGGTGAGGCATTATTTCAAACACATGAGAATCTGGAGCACCTAGCAATGATGGAACAGGTGCTTGGGCCTCTGCCTCAGCATTTGCTTAAGAGAGTGGCGTAGGTTCTCTCTGTTGAATTTTTTCATTGAATCTTGTACATTTTTTTTTAAAAAATTTTACTTAGTATCATTACTTTTATGATCAGTCGGAATGCGGAGAAATATGTCAGAAGGAGTAGACTGGACTGGCCAGAAGGCGCAACTTCAAGAGAGAGTATTAAAGCTGTTTTGAAGCTACCTCGTCTCCAGGTTGGTATTTACTTGATTCATTCAATATGAGGAGAAAGTTCTGTAAGAGCCTCCTTCTGATTGTTGCATGTTTTTTCTCCTCGGGTCTTTGCAGAATCTAGTAATGCAGCATGTAGATCATTCAGCTGGAGATCTGATACATCTCTTGCAAGGACTGCTTAGATATGATCCCTCAGATAGGTTGACAGCCCGCGAGGCTCTAAGGCATCCATTCTTTATGAGGGACAATCTAAGGAGGTGAACAATTTGGCCACAATATATTGAGTGGACGAGTCAATGATCGCCTGTGTAAATAGTTCTGTGCTAGAAGAATGCAATTTCACCCACCGTCTGACGTATGTTGAGCACCTAGTGCTGTCAAGTCTACTGACCCCAACTCAGATGTAAAATGAAAAAAGATCACCGATTGAATCCAGAATTAATTTATTTGCGGTTTTTTTTCTTGGGACGACGCGTGCGAATATTTGTAGTCTTGATTGTCATGAGTTTTCTTCACTAGTCGAGTTTGAAGCTCAATTTATTGTTGATTCGTTGTTTTGGGGAAGAAAGTTGGTTGAAGAAGGGAAAAAGGAACTGTATTAGGGTTGTAAGGAAAAAAGTTGGTTAAAAATAAAAAACAAAAAAAAAAAAGCTGAAAATTATCAATTTTAATATTTCATATATTTTTAAATCTAAAGAATTAAACACAAATTAAACTTTTCAAGGACAAACATTAATAAACAGATCACATATATATGCATGATAAATCTTATAAAAAACTCGAAATTTCAGTTTGATTTAAGAAAATAAGAGGTTAGGTTGTGTTCTATATGTTGCATTGGAGTTTTTTAAAGTGAAGAAAAGTTGAAAAGTGATGGAAATGCAAGAATAAAATACAGATGATGTTAATTAATTTTATTATATCGGAAAGTTTCTTTTGAAAGAAAGATGTAAATTACTTATAAAATTTTTATTTAAAAAAATAAATATTTAAAAGTGAATGTATATAAATTTTAGCTTTTATTTTCTTTTATGTATATTATAAAAAAAATTCGTAAAGAAGCTTAATTTATCAACCTCTGTCTTACACGTCACACCTTAACTCTTTTAATCCACACCTGTACGAATTCTTTTTTCTGGGGAACTACGCCTATTCGAGAAGTTTGTTTTTGCGCAGATGGTAGTATTTAATTAAGGTGCTAAAACAGATTAAGTCCGCATAATGAATTCTATCAACGTGCCCAACCATGATTGGACCGTCAATTATATTCTTACCCAACGAAGTGACGTGAATGTAATCATCTAGAGAGAGAGTAGCCCGACAAAAACGGAGAGGAAGAGCAACAAACAAAGGAAAGATTAGAGAGAGAAAGAGTAACGATTAAAAATAATAGAAGAGCAAAAAATCTGTGAAGCCCTCCTTCAATCATCATCATCGTCCCACCCCAATTCACTTCCGTAAGCGACATGGTTCATCACCTCGAGTCCAAGGTGGGCCTCAACCTTTCCCTTAAGGCCGACTTTATTCGCGCCTAGATCCAATAATTCCTACTCCAACCGCCACCGCCGCCATAACCACCGACAATCCCTCACCAAAATGACCACTTTACCGTTCATCAAAGCCCCATTTTCTATGTTATTGCGCCACCTTCGTCGTCTACCTTTCACTCTTTTCTGTCAAACCTAAACCCCTTGCCGGTTCGCCCGCCGATACTTCAAAACTGAGGTGGTTTTTTCCTAAAGTTTCTGTCATTGTCCATTCCCGTTTGATTGCTCAGAGAATGAGTGAAATTTTTCTTGTTGGGTTGATGAAGTTTTATACTCTTGATTCTGGTTGCTAACAAAATTGAGAAAATTTCTAAGTTTCGCTTTGATTCCCACCAAAAAAAAAAAAAAGAACAGTCTATTTATAAGTTTACTATCAACCAAAAAAGCTAAATTTACTCAACAACAATCAAATCTTATTTTGTCATTTTGCACATTTTTTACTAACTAATAATTAGAAAATAAAAAACAAGTAACTACTAAATCAATTTGAATCAATTTCTAATGGTCTTAATTAAAAAAAATGACAATAATTTGAATCAATTTCTTATAGTCTTAATTAAAAAAAATGACAATCATTGCGTTGGAGCACTTCTCTTTTTGACATATTTATAAGCGAATTTTTTTTACCATAATTTGATGCACCTCTCACCAATTATTCTAATTATTAGGATTAAGTGCTTACCACTATGCCAAAAGTCGCAGCTGTTAGTGAAGGTGTAACTCTATTTCTCTGTACTTGCGTCGCAGTCAGCCGGCTGTAGGATGTTAGATTTGGCCCTGCAGACAGCCACTTGCTCCAGCAGCATGTCTTTCAGAGATTCGAACTCATGACCTGCTCTAATACTAATTGTTAGGATCAAACACTTATCACTACGCCAAAGGCGCGAAGACACAACTCTATTTTCTTATACTTGAGTAGCAATTAGCGTCATGTTTCGAATGCACACCAACAACAGATGCTGGAGTTGGCCGCAGATATCAAAGGTCATAACTTCCAATACCTCCCATTTGATGGTGGAAGAAGAGGTTGTTTTGTGCCAATGGCTTTTGGCCATCAGGTGCCAGCAGCTCTCCTCTGCCACATATAAAGGAACCTAGGGAAGAAAAAATGAATTTATTAAAATTGAGAACAAGAATCAACTAAGACCACAGTATTTATTTTATGGCATATCAATCAATAATTATACAAAAATATACAAACGATAGTTTCTTAGTTTCCTGAAGTTCTAATCATTTAAGCATTCATTAATTCTTCCCATTTATATTCAAACTGCACCATAGTATTTACTCACACAACTACTAAGTACTAACTCACACAACTACTAACATTTCAGTTTAGTTTTATGTACAAATTTCCCAAATATATGATGACATTTCTTTAAAAAGAAGAATAAAAACTACACAATTTTAGAAAGTGCTATAAGAACATCATCCATGGTAGGCCTATGATCAGGATCATTCTCAACACAACTCTATGCCAAGAGCACCGAACATATGGCATCTTTCATCAGATAATCCCCTTCCAAAACTGGATTCGTGAATTCTTTAAACTTCTCCCAGAACTGTGAAGAACTTGCAAACCCTCCATCAAGCAGAAATTTGACCGTGTCCATCAGATTTGCCCCACCTGTTATAACCTCTTTTGCCAATAGCAATTCAAGCAAAACAACCCCAAATGCAAATACATCAACCTTGAGGAATTCCTGTCCATGGCTAAAGGCATTCTTGTTGCTGTCAGTGGTAGGATTCGCCAAACTGAACCCAGAAAGCTTAGCCCGCCAATCAGTGGTTATAAGCACATTTCTGCTGTTTATGTTATTATGAACAAAGGCTGGCGATGTGGAGTTATGTAGGTAGTGAAGAGCTGCTACTAGATTCAAATGCAATCTGTAGCCTTCTTGCCCATGTGAGCTGCCTATCCAATTCTACGTTCGACAAGCAGTGCCATAAACTACCATTCTCAGCAAACTCAAAGACTAGATAAGGCTTGCTTCCATGGCAAAAACTTTCCGGCCTCAAAATGTTTAGATGGTTAATCGTTGTCAATATGTAAATCACATCCCGCGCAACTAACTCGGAATCCATCTGCTCAATTCCTATGTTGGAATCAACAATCCTACCTCGATACATTGCAGTGCTGATCATCAAAGCCTCGTCAAAATCATCCGTTGCTGTCCTAATCTCCTCCAAGCTATAATTGATCAATGAGTTCTTTAACTTGGACATTCCATCAAGAAAATCAGGTGAGACATTTGATGATGCTGAACTTCTGGCAGATAAAGGGTGGAAACTCCTGGGATGATTCTGTCTCCGAATTTTTATAAAGACCGCACAGGATACAACAGTCGTGACAAGTGCCAAACCAACACCTGTTCCGAGAAATACATGAGAATTCCAGTTAGGTGATTCTGTATCTGCTGGCAAAACAGTCCTCACAGGAAT
Source organism: Omphalea diandra (assembly GCA_949677035.1). NCBI lineage: Eukaryota > Viridiplantae > Streptophyta > Magnoliopsida > Malpighiales > Euphorbiaceae > Omphalea > Omphalea diandra. The sequence goes on from CATIWR010250894.1 coordinate 5,276, forward strand.
CACTGCTTTAGGACTAGGTGAGTTTGGGGGGACAGAGCCAATATCCCAATTCACATTGGGAACATCCTTGGTAGGAACCAGTAAAACTGTTTTAGGAAAAACGGTGTCATAAGGTCCTAATTAATTGGCATCCCAAGTCGTTTTCTCAGGAATGTTGAATTCACTAGCAATTAAATCAGTATGATCACCCTCCATAATAGGGTACGTCACCGGATAATTCACACCATTCCTTTGCTGATTTGAATCAGGTCAAGCACATCGAATAGGAACATTGATCAAATAACCACCAGCAACATAGCCTCCCAAGTCATGGTTCGCCTCAACCATAGTTTGTGCTTTTACCAGCCCTTCAAGAACTCGACAGGCAACTGCATCAACCGAATCAGTGCTCGAAAAATTGTACATGAAGAAGGCATGAGAAAACCTACGATGACAGTGGCAGCTAATAGGTATGATGATCTCGCGTCCAAATGATAGACTCCTCGAATCATCTCTAGTCAAATGGTTAGCAGTAAGAATATCCAATTGGCTTATATTGAAGAGAGAAGCTATGGTGTATTGAAATTCAGTTGAGCTCTATAGACTACAAAAGTGGTGCAATCCAAGTTGTTTGAGCTGCAAATGTACTTGAACCCTGGACTAGTGATTGTGAGGTACAGCTGGATTTTTCGGACTGCTGCGAATATATGGAATCGGTTAGAAAGATTAAAGAACAAAGAAAAGTGAATTTGGAAGCAGAAAACATGGCAGATAAGATAATGAGCTTATAGTTTGGTGTGTTAAGAAATGAAGAAATGGAATGGTCCAAGCATTCTAGTCAAGGAATGTAATAAACCAATAAAATTAGCCTTCTGGCCTGCCTTTCAACAGCCATAATATTACCATCCCCAGTTGTTTTCCCACCTCGTGAAACAGTTCAACCCGTTGCAGGACAATGACATCCATCCATTAAATTACTTTGATTACCTTGTGAGTCAACAAGTCAAATATCTCTTACGAATATATTAATCTTGTGCGTTGGAATGAGTACATAGCATGCAGCTGTTTACAATGGCGATCTGAAAATTTTTTGGTAGCCATTTCTTTGATCTTACTAGAAGAAGCTAATAAGATTAAGTGGCAACTGGCAGCACAAAGACTCTAGATTGTTTCATTATATAATACTTCATTTATTTTCTCTTATAACCAAACTACATGACACTAATTACCCACATAATAATTACTTAAATACAACAAGAAGAGCACTTACAGGTTTGTTCTCAAGTCATTGTCAATACAAGCAACATTGTCTTTCATTTGCTCTTCGATTTTTTTCTTTGGAACAAGCAACGACAAGTGATTCTACTTGGATAAATGATTGGGTCGGCCTCATGAAATTCGGGCCAAATTTGATGATGGGTAGGCTTCTTTTGTTATGGGCTGTTTAGCAGAATTTGTCTAATAAAGAAACTAAAACTTTATCAAGGATTACAAGGAGAAAGAAAATGGTTCCATTTGTTTCAGAATACCCAGAGAAACCAGCTAATAATGTTGGTGACTGGAAATTCTAGCAGTCTTCTCTTGTTCTTGGTCTTATGACGATACTATTAAAGTTTATAAGCCGATTGAATGATTCTGAGAATATCCTAATTAAGGACATTGTCCTGTAAAAGTTTTCATATTAATATTTTGATTATAAAATTATCTATTTATGAGTAAAAAATATCTTATATTTTTTAAAAAACGACCCTTGCATATTTTGCTGCTGCAAATCTGGAGTAGAAACATGAAACAGAATACTCAACCAAGTCATGCATATTGCATCCTTACCATCTTGCGGTCCACATGCATGCATTGTGATATACCGTTATTATTTTAAGAAGTCAAGAAATTCTAAAGAAAAGTTCACTTGTTAGAAAGTCCAGATATGGTTGGCCAGTCACTTTCAGCGCTCAAAATTGACCATCACAGTCACAAAAACCTTTCTTTTTTTTCTTATTTTCTTGAATTTTTCCCTTTTCCTGTTTCATTAATTTATTGCCATGTTTCTGGAATTCTATCATCACGTTAAGCCTAAATATTTCTTTACCACTCATTGATTTTCTTTGCTGAAGATTGAACAAATGCCAATTCTCCGGCTAGTAATAACCGCAGTCATCACATTACCCTATATATTAATGTATTCATATATTTTTACTATAAAATTTATATTAAATTAATACATAAATTAATTCTTGAAATAATAAAATTAATTAAAAAATGAAATATAGATGATTGTTAAAAAGTTTTATAATATTAAGGTTAAATATCTCCTATATTAATAAAGAATTGGTCCACTTAGAAAGTACAAATGGAAGTATTTTTGGATCGTTGACTGCAAGGAACTAAACAAAACAAATGTGATTCTGGAACAAAAGCTGCTATTGTATGTATATGCTGTATCAAGCAAACGAATAACATTTAAAAAAAAAATTGTACAATTAATTTAAACAAATTTTATTCCTAAACAATATTATTTTAAAAAATTTAAAATGAATATTTAATATTTTAGATTGAAAAAAATAAAATTTAAAAATTCCACTAAATCGTATTGATTGTGATCCATTACATTTGATGGGACAGTCTTTCATATCATTGAAGCACTGTCGTTTCGTTTATGAATTGTGAGAAGAATGGCCATTGGGTTAGCGAGAGGAAAAGGGCATGGAAAAAGAAAAATTGGTGAATATTGCAGCAACCCCAAGCCACACCACAAGTTCGAACTTAGAAGTCCAGAGGAGACAAGTTGCGAGGAAGGTTCGACCTTGTTTTATTCTAAGAGCAAACTCCAATTCCACTAATCATATAGTCATATAAATTTGGAACTACATAACAATAATTACACTGTATGCAATTTCTAAATCCATCAAATTTTGCATTTCTTTTTTCAATTGTTGTAATTGTTTCATAAGATGTTAATTAAGACGTCTAATTTTTTTTTTCTTTGTATTCATTTAGTAAGATGTATTTGTTCTTTGTAAAAAAACTGTTATATTTGAGCTACTGTATTTTTCTCCACAACGACATAAATATAGCTTAATTTTATTGAAGTTTTAAAAAACTAATATAAGAAAAGGAACAATAAATTAAGTGCCTAAGTTATTTTTCAATTTGTATAGCATAAAAGGTAGATGTATTATTTTTTTCATAAAAATTGATCATCTCATATTATTGAAACCTCCATTTTTATAACTGATATCCCATAATTGCGTTGTCTTTACGAGAATTCAGATTCTCAATAAAAACAGTATTATTCTCCTTTGTTTGCAAGCTGTCTCCTTTTTCAAAAGAAAAATACTCAATTAAAACAATGGAGATATATTATAAATATTGAAGAAAAAATAATCATAATGAAGAAAAACCTCATAATATTTAATATAATGTGTATGAATTTAGGATAGCAAATTAAAAATTATGAAATAGAAATGATAAGTAATCATGGTTTGCTTTAAAAAATTGGTGTTTTATATAGAATAGGTGCTGATAAATATGTTATAACTATTATTAAATATTAAAATATAACAAGAAATCAATATTTTTAAGTTTTAATTTAGATGTTAAAGTAGTATCATTATAATGATTACATTCATATTGATTGAATACTGGTGCCATTTTTTAAAAATGAATAATTAATGAGATAATTAGAAAAAAATTTATAAAAATTTTTCAAATTTAAGAAATGAAATAATTTATCTTATATACTGATGAATGGCCCAACCAATTTGAGTCATGCACTAAATCCTGTTCCGATGACTTAATGAAAGTAGTAAATAATTAAATAATTGAGATTCTTTACCCTTTTGATATTAATTCAAATCAAAAGGTTTTTTTGAATTTTAAATTTGATATAATGTTTTTTCAATTTTAAGAAATAAAATCATTTATGAAAATTAATGAATGACTTATACATTTATTAATAAAATAATTTTAGAGTTACTACTCAAGGAATGAAATAGTTATAAAAATTAATAAATGGTTATAATATTTATTGATATTAATGAAATAATTTTGTAATTACTATTCAAAAAATGAAATAATTTATACAAATTATTGAATGATTAATATATTTGTTAATGAAATACTATTACAATTACTACTTAATACTTATAACATTAATGAATGACACTTGTCAATTTTTAAAAAGCCATTTAATTAAATATATTAAATATTAAAAGATTTAGAGTAATTAATTAATATAATACAAAATACACGTTTGACCAACTTCTTTTTGACTAGTTAAAAAATAATTTTTTAAAATTAAAAGAATTTTTTAGTGTAATAGAATATATGTGTAATAATTTAATATAATATTAAGAAATAAGATAATTTAATTAAATTTAATAAATGTCGTAATTAATTAATATAATATAACACTCATTTTTTATTAAATTCTTTTTAATTAATAAAAAATAATATTTATTAATGTTAAAAAAATTTTAATGTAATAAAATAAAAATGAAATAATTTTGTATAATCTTAAAAAGAAAAAGACTTGTTCAGCAAACTTAAAGTTTAAAGTAATTAATCCTTTTTTTTTAGGCAAAAATTCTAATGTTAGCTTGAAAACTCAAAATCGAACAGCAAAACATCCTCTGTCAGCATTATTAACTTTTATATTAGTGATTTTTCTCAATAATATATTATATATTAGTGATGGTTAGTGGCGCCAACTGACCAGTGAGCTGACCTGACCCCCTCTCTCTCTCGATCCCTTCCTTTATTCTTAAAAGCCCCGCTTTCCCTTTTCTCCGCATCCATCCATTTTCACTCTTTTTATTTTTGTTGTTAATACACGCACTTTTAGGCTATCACTTCCCTCTCTGTCTTCCATGGAGTCCTCTGCAACCGTCTCCATGAAAGCATCAGCATCAGTAGCAGCACCCTCTTCTTTTTTCTCCATTTCCCCTAATCGTACTCCTTCCCACAGACTATTCAACCTCAAATCCAATAAACCTCCTTCCTTTTTCTTCAAGTCCCTTTCCTATATCCACCCTGATTCCAACCCAAATATTTCCTCTTTTTCTCCTTCTTCTACTACCCCTAACAATACCATCTCTCGCTTTTCATGCTCCGCCGTCACTTTCTCTCCATCTTCCACTACCGACCTCCCTTTCTCCTCCCCCGCCACTAAGCTCCACCACCTCACCACCGAATTCCACTGCCTCCTCGACCCACGCGACCGCCTTAAACGCCTACTCCATTATGCCTCTCTCCTGGCCCCTTTCCCTGACTCCGCCCGCATTGACTCTAACCGGGTCATGGGATGCACGGCCCGTGTCTGGCTCCAAGCCCTGCTAGACCACACAGGAATGATGAGATTTTGGGTTGATAGCGATTCCGACATTACAAAAGGGTTCTGTGCCTGTCTGTTAGTGGTGTTGGATGGGGCGTCGCCTGAGGATGTGTTGGCTGTCAAGACGGAGGATTTGGCGGCGCTCAACGTCGGTTTGCCCAGCGGTGAGAGGTCGAGAGTGAACACGTGGCATAATGTGTTGGTGAGTATGCAGAAGAGGACCAAGAAATTGGTGGCGGAAAGAGAAGGAAAGAAGGCTTGCGATCCGTTTCCGTCGTTGGTTGTCACTTCAGATGGTATTCAGGCTAAGGGAAGCTACGCCGAGGCGCAGGTAAGCAATAAAGTTATCTGATTTGATTATAGAATGGAAAGAATTGTGCTTTTTGGTATGCCCAAATATTTAGTTGAAAGCAAGATTTGTACTTTTTTTGGTTTGATAGGCGAGATATTTGTTTCCGGATGAGGCTAAGGTTGAAGAGCTTGTAAAGGTGCTAAAGGAGAAGAAAATTGGAGTCGTTGCTCATTTTTACATGGACCCTGAAGTTCAAGGTGTCTTGACTGCTGCACAGAAGCAGTGGCCTCATATTCATATCTCTGATTCTTTGGTTATGGCTGATAGTGCTGTCAAGATGGCAAAAGATGGATGTGAATTCATTACAGTCTTGGGTGTTGATTTTATGTCTGAAAATGTGCGTGCAATCCTTGATCAGGCTGGATTTCCTG
>CATIWR010250898.1:0-74915 GCA_949677035.1 Omphalea diandra
ATGCTCTCCATATCTCATTCTTATGCTTTATGTTCTTTCTTCTTTTTAATCTTGCCAAAGGGGGAGATAAATTAAGAATCAAGTGAAAATAACTAAGGGGGGGGGGGGGTATTATAAAAAAAATAAATAAAACAATTTTTGATTCGATTATACCTATCTAAAATAATTTTTAAAGATAAAAAGATGTTATAAACCTAGGATTGATTATCTTAGTTCAACACAGTTTTATTGCAACATCTCTTTGGTGGGTAGAGGCTATAAATACCTCACCAAATAGATATAAATGCAAGAGAATTCATTAATTTGTAACCTAAACTCTTGCAATTTCGCTACTCAATCTTTTTCTCTTCTTTAGGTGATTATTTTGTGTAAGGATAAATACTAAATGTAAAGGTTGTAGTGTGAGCCTATAACAACACTAAGAGAGGTTGTTGTGTGAGCCTCCAAAACACAAGTGTAAAGGTTGTTGTGTGGGCCTCAAAAACACAAGTGTAAAGGTCATTGTGTGAGCCTTTAGAACGCAAGTGTAAAAGTTTGGTGTGAGCTTGAAAACACCATTAGAAGATAGTGGAACACCGAATTGCTGAGATTTGGGGAGTGGACGTAGGGTCGATTATACTCAAACCACTATAAATCTTATGTCTCCATTCTACTCATTCTCTTTCTTATCTTATTGATTTAATTTTTATACACCAATTCAACCCCTCCTTCTTAGTGCCTAGGGCCAACAATGAATATAAGAAATGCAAGGAAAAGTCAAAAAGTGTAGTAAGCCACTAGGAGACCATTGACAGAATAGTTAGGTGTTAATGGGGAAGGCAAGGTTGAATGTGCGAAGGGCCAGTGAGACAGAGGCATTGGGCAAGACACTTGGATTCCAATGTGCCAACATTAAAAGTAGAAGTTATGTACTTAATTAACATGTAATATGCAAAATGTAAATGATTTATGTTAAACATAATATCAGAATGGGCTACATTTGTATATTTAATAAGAATTGGTCATACATGCTTTTGAATGAGAAGTAAATATAAAAATAATATTTTTATGGAAGATCATTGTCTACTATTTGTCGATCTGATGCATCTAGTTCTAAGGTCACATAACCATGCTGTGTAATTTATGCCATCATCAGGCTGAGAGTTATGACCGATGTAAAAGACATAGGTATGGTGGTTAGTTCACGTAGCCTCAACTCTATCCAAAATGTGTTGGGATAAAGGACCCTCTATAAATGAAAGGAAGAACTACACCTTAAACTGAGCAGCACTGAATTGCCTACACATATAGGATGTATCATAAAATTTTTCTGAAGCTAGGGCAAGAAGAATGATGCAATCCCTATAAGTCCTCAAGGTAATGTATGATAGATTCCATCACGGATATGTTCAATGGGTGTCGATGATAGCAATACGGGACATCCACTTTGTCCACTTGGTGTTGGTTGCAGCTGGTCTCATCAAGCGATGGTTCAAATGATGTTACGGGTAGTAAATCCTTGCATCCATGGTTAGGGCAATTAATAATCCCAATCTTTCTTTCAGCCATATATGAAAAAGAAAAAAAAGATGAAAAAGAGAAAGAAAGAAAAAATAAAATATGCTTGTTAGTCATTCAAACCTTAACATAGGTCATACAATCTTCACTTCTTTAGACAAGTTAAGCAATGTCTTCTTCATATAATTGGAACTTATTTCACGAAGCACATATGTAAAAAGGGCAATAACACATGTTCAAATATATGCAACTAGAGGTAGAGAATCATGTTTTATAATGGTAGGTCAAAATATCAAAGTTTGATCAGAAGGATGGTGTTGCCTCAATCCTAAGCAAGCATCTAAAAAATGGGGCTTTTAAATCACCCAATAAATTGCACAATGATGTGAAATAATAGCTAAATGTTCTATATTATAAGGGAAAAAGAAAAATGTCCTAAATAGCCAAACATGTAAAAAAGAGGGATCTCCATGGCTCAATTACTGTCGCTCCTAAAATGGGTCACCTCAGGCTCCTTATCCTTGCCATTCGTCGCCACAAATCCATGCTCCACATCTATTTGAGTCAAGGCCTCGATCTCTGCCTTTACCTCCATAAAATGCGGATCCCTTTCTTTAATCTCGCAATTCTGGTGTTGGATCATATCCTATAAGAAACACAATGGTTAGGAGAAGTAGGACATAAAACACACAACACATAAATAATAAATATGCACGCTTATAATGTCTTGCTTATCTTTCTAACTTATAAAGAACACGCGTTTATGTCTTTAGGGTAACGATCAAGTTGGCCATGGTCTCAGCCTAGGTGCAAGAAATCTACAAGAAAGGGGAGAAAAGCATTCTTAGAAATATAATTTGCTATGAAATGAAGATAAAAGAGCTCAGAGAGTACTTATATGGATGTTCTCATTATGCTAGAATATACTAACAAACTAAGTGATTTGAAGTGACAATATAGATTCAGCCAGTGAAATCATGTAAGACTCCACTAGATTGTCTAGCACAGAAGTCAAGTCGCCCACCACCATGGCCTGCATAATACCTAATGAATATTTGTAGGCCCATTTATAACCCTAGGCAGTAGTAGTGCTAGATTTAGAAGCAGGAGCTGGAGGTCTTTATGCAACCTGAGCAGTAGTTCCTCAACTTGTATGAAATATAATGATCCCCTCATTGGGCACATAATGGGGGAATGCCCTAATAGTTGCATCTGATAAAGGAAGGCTCCCCATAAGTGGCCCTACCATCTAAGACCTATAGGGAGTACTGACAAAAGATAGTTGTTCCGAAGGCACATAGCATAGTGCTACCACAAGCTCTGAACCCTGAAGATCCCTCACCTAGAACAAGCTCATGGGTGGACACCGCGTGATAAGTCGCTAATCCAGGCCTTCATGCTAGTGAAAAAAGCATTTTCTAAGATACCAATCTAGAAAATGATGGCCCTACCATTATACAACGACCATAGGAAATAACCTCAACCTCTACCACCTCTAGTGGCAATGTTTACATAGGACCCCTCCAGTTGAGGCATAACTTGTAATGGCCATTTTCATTTACAAAACATGACATTCATGTCCAAAAATATATATGCATAAAGGTTTTATTCATCATACATGCATAATCCAACATATATTTAATGTACATATATGTTAACTAATGTTTAAGGCTAGTGACTATAAATTGGTTCCCATCTAGATGTATGTACATGACACAAGGAGAGAGAGAGTTGGAATTCAGCCGATGACCTGTGGTCCATGAGTTTCTAAGCAAAACTTTATGCACCAAGGTATCCAAACCCTATGCTTTAGTATCTAAAAAACATAATTGCGATTTGGTGAGTCACGACTCAATATATAAAAACAATAATCAGATTCTTATGGCACAACCAATGATCAAACATCATTAGGGTACATTATAAGTATAACATTTGACTATGCAAGTGCTAATGCAATAGATTGATTTTTGTTGTGACCTTGCATGACAAATAGTGCTCCTGGGAATTCATGTGAATCAAGTGACATTTGATTTTGTTGGCCAACATATAACAAGTGGATCATTTGATTAAGAACATGTGCCAATAGGACATATCGGTCCCTTTTCCAAGTGATTCACAAGTGTTTGACAAGCCGGTCACAACATCCTTTTAGTTCCATATGCAAGTGTTCATACACATTAGTATACCAAGTAATTATTAAGAGCATATAATTCTCACTTAACTTGTATTCACATGTAAAATGTAACAATTCAATCACATATACATGTAATAGAACATAATCAAATCATAAAATCATCACACATACATAATATATTCTAATTATGGTTTTTACTCACCTTTTAATGTGACCAACCTTTATGGTAAGTTTGGTTCTTTCTCTAGGGCTTCTTCAAAGTGTTGAGATCCTAAAATTTGATACATGGTTATAAGAATGTCAAAATGATTATGAATGCTTAGTATGCAACTATGGCATGATCCATGCAAGTGGACTTAGTGTTTATGCATATTTTCCTTATGTGGCAGCCTAAGCTTTCTACACTCTCACAATAATAAATTTAGATATACTTATCCAAATGACTTCATTATTTTTTTCAAATAAACTAGACACATAATGATACAACATATTCAAATTTCATATTAATATAAGATATAGAAAATATGGTGAATTTTTGAATTTTTCCCTATTTCAATGTCATCTTGGTCTGAGTAGGTATTACAATCTTGGGTAAATCTCAAATTGTACATATGAAATTGCAAAAATGATCTATTAAAAGTTATATAACACATAAAGGAACATTTTTTTTATGTTTTACTCATTGTCTATTTCAGTCTATAAAGTCACCAAAATAAATAACCAATCTAAGGGTGAGTAGGTTTTCAACATAGTGACAATCAGTCATGATGAAGGTGAAATATCTCAACAACCATGCTAGATTTGGAAAAAAATATTTTACAAGCATGTATATAATACATAAATATACAATTTTCAAGTTTGTCACATTTCCAAATTCAGAATCTATGACCATTAAATTCTTAGAAAACAGAATGAAAAGACAGGTGAGGTTTTATCTGAGTACAGGGTCGGTCATAATCAACGAGCCATATTTCTTTCCAAACAACAAAATCAATCAAAACTTTTTTATAGGTATTTAGAGGAGATATAACCCTAAAAATTTCATGTTTTACACTTTATCTTAATCAGCAAATAAAGTCAGCAAAATATAAACAGAATGACTGAGGTGGTTTTCATTGGTTGTGAACCAGCCCTAATGAAGGAGCCATATCTCCTCACCCACACAAAATCAAGCAAAACTGTTTCATTTGATTTTATATGGGGCATAAAGCTACAACTTTCATATTTTGCACTTTCCCTAATTTCTCTTTTAGGGTTATGAACTAGTGGGTACAAAATTCTGCTCTAACAACAAAACCAACACAATCAACTCTTGTTCTTTTGAATTTCAACTTTCAACCAAGAGTTCTACCTCAAATACTCTATAATTCTCACTAACCATGCATGATTAACATGTCATGAAGGGTTAATTTCATGTGGGAAGAAGATAAATTAACTTACCTATTGTCCTAGAATCAGAAAACCTTAGGACTCTTTCATAGGCAACTATCTCTTCTTCCTCTCCTTCTTCTTATTCTTCATTTCTTTCTTTCTTCCTTAGCTCTGTCGTTCTTTTGCCGTCCCTCACATTTAACTTCTCTATTCTGATATAAAAAGGGTGAAAAATTGCATTTATAAACCTATTGCAACAAGACAAAATCATGGTGTTTCACTTTCATTGTTTGGAAATTCACTTTCCTCTTTTAATCCCTTTACTTCACTCCTTAAGCCCCTCCACCCATCTCCTAATCCCTAGATGCTCTTTATACTTTTAAATAAGCTCTATAACACCATTATTTATGTTGTTATAACATGCACACGACATAAGATAATTTTCCATGCAACTATACAAACATTACATATATGTTCAAGTGTCTTAAATGCAATGGTACAAGTGTCATCATTGTGTTTATCTAATTCACATGTCTAAATGATCATTTATCCAATGCATATGTTCATATGGGATTTGAAATCATTTATGCAATAAATATGTTCATGTGATAATGCCAATCAATGTTGATGGGGATGTTACATAACTGCAATGAAAAAATAAACAAAAAGAAAACACACCATAAGTGTAAGACCATATGGTAAAGATAAATGATTATGACTCACATAATTATATATGTGAAGGAAGAGTACTTGGTATAGTGTGATTATGTTCAAGTGAGCATGCCTAGTGACAATGGAGGACTCCTCATAAGACATTATGCTCTACCTTGCAAAATAAGGGTAGCCGCTACCTATATTGTCTATAAGGTCTAGCCCCTCTAATGGGCCAAGCTTAACACCCCATGCCTGTTAAATAATGATGACATACATTTCAAAGAAAAATAGTAAAACATGACTAAAACACAAAAAGAGAGTCAAGAAATACTTATAATGAGCACCCTTCAAGCACTGCACATGTATCCTTTACCCTAGGAGCACTAGTCAAGGTAAAGATAGAGTTATGCCAGCGCTACGGATCTCTAGTCCAAATGGTGTCACAGGGATGGATTCTCTATCACGGGCACCAAATGAAACTCAGGCACATTAGAAGCACTTGAAAAGATGGCATCAGACAGGGTGTATAACAGGAAACAGTACGCATACTAATTGACCACCTCAATCGAACTATCGTCACTAACCTTGGGTGCCTTAGCCTGAATGCTTGACCACAATACAGTCCTACTCTTTTTAAATTGGGGAACACAATCGAGGATTATTAGTAAATAATGCCTCCAGAGTACTAGATCGTACATGTTAGAGTCTGTAGGCAAAGGAATACTCATAAACTACAACCCATTCCTCTTGAACATCTGTATAAAGGTCTAAATCCCAATCCCCTCTAGACATGCTAGGACCTAAGGGTGTAGAGAACAACGCCACTCCTCGATAGGACCCATAGTGAATCCTCCCTTTTGGAAGGCGATCATACCTTACAAAATAAGAGAGTCAATAAATGATTGAATGTACGAGTATACATATATTTTTACATGATTATTGAAGCCCAAAGACAATAGGACAGTAAATCTTAGCCTCTATAGTTTAATCGTGAGTTTTGAAGGAAATTACGAACTTAATTTTCTTAAAAAAAAGCAAGCATTTAGAGACAAAATGTCTCTAGACTGGCAAATTCGTAGAAATAATGAATTATTTACCCAGCTATGTACCCTAATTGCCTATGAATCATTTTGTAAATTAATTTTGGTTTTTCTTTATATAGGCTACAAAATAAAGCCTAAGGTATGCAAATTGAGGCAACTAAATAAGTAAAAAATAATTTCCACCAAAAATAAAAGGTAAGTGTCCTAGAAATTACCTCTAAAAATTTTATAAGTTATCATAATATTTGCAAGCTAAAAGTAAGTTCTAGGACAGTGCCTAAAATCTATAAGTGACAAGGTTCACAAAAAATAAAATAAAATTGAAAGGAAAGAAAAAAGAGCACCTACCACTCCTGAGGCCTCTCTTGCTAGATGACATTATGGGTTGTAGACTGTTGGTGTGTCGCCCTCTATAGGAAAATCGAGCATAATCATCTTCGTGGTCATACCCAATAGTGGGCTCACCTGCATGAATCCCTACTGGGATTGTAACTACTTTAGGACATCGAGGATAGGGATGTCCTCATCAGGAAACTCCTCATTGACATCAAACATCTCGTCGTTATGGAACTTGAACATAATAATTACCTAAACAACTAAGGGAGCCTGAGAACTAAGCATGAATCTTTGAGAGAAGAAAGGAAGAAAGAGAAGAGGAATAACGCAAAGAGACAAGTCACTTTCGAGGGATTTATATAGTGGCCTCGAGCTGTACAACCCAGGTAGGGTTGTACAAACCACGAAGGTTGTACAACCTAAGGTAGGCTATACAGCCCCGATGGGCTAAACCAACTGAGATGGGCCTTGGTAACCTAATTCTTCCTAACCTATCCAACCCAAAATTATCAAAATACCCTCAGCTTCCTAAAAAATCCAATTACACCTGAATTACCAAAATACCACTAGCTTCCCAAAGAGCCCTAAAGCACCAAAATTACTAAAATACCTATAGCTTCCTAAAAAGCCCTAAAGCACTAAAATTATTAAAACACCCTGGCTTTCCAAAGAGCCCAATTACACTCAAATTACCAATATATCCTTAGCTTCCTAAAGAGCCCAAAGTACCAAAATACCCTTAGCTTCCTAAAAAGCCCTAAAATACCAAAATTACCAAAGTACCTTGGCTTCCTAATGAGTCACAAAGCACTAAATTTACCAAAATACCCTTCATGAACAAACTTACCTTTTTGAGGCATCATCAATAATCTAAAAAAGAACTACTTTCTCCTAGAAAATGGCAAAAACTAAAAAAGCTCATCCTACAATATTTTAGGCCCAGGCCCATTACCTTGGGCAAAGGACAGACCCCCAAAGCAGTTAGACGAGCTACAAGGATAAGCATTCAGTTTTACAAAGGCCATAAAAAGCTTGAATGACACAAGAGTCACCTAAGGGGCATCCTTATGATAGAACTATCAATTTGAAAGATTGAAGCACCTAGAGAGAAGTGCAATAGCATCAAATACTATAAGAGCTCAATTATCCAATATCAAAACAATTGGTACCTACTAGAGAGCTACTAAAATCACTTTAATATTGGTTAGAAAGCTACTGAAGAGCTATCAAAACACCTAGTACTTGTAAGAGGGTTGTTGGAAGGAGAAATTCAACCTTGGTACTTGCTAAAGGATTGCCAAAAAGCTTAGTACTTGTTAGAGGGCTACTAAAGAGATCAAATCTAGTACTCATCAAAGGGTTGCTAAAAGGGAAAATTTAAGCTTGGTACTTACTAGAAGGCTGCCAAGAACCTTAGTACTTGCTCGATGAGCTACTAAGAAAATTGTATCCTTTCATATCCTTTATTTGGTGTTTCAGTTGATAACTAATGCTTTGTTATGTCTTGTCCAACAATAATTTCTCAAATGATGTTTTCCAAGCCCCACAAAGCATAGGACAAATCGTTAGCACTAGGTTTTGGGTCGTAAGATACAAGCTTGATAATGATAATCACTAAACCAATTCCCTAAAATGCAAAGAGAATTGCTAAATGAAGAGATTCTAAAACCAAACCTAAGATGAAACCCAAGACTAAACCCAAGGTAGTCTGCCAACCTTGGTAGGCTATACAACCTATTAAAAAGGGTTGTACAACCATACATAAGGTTGTACAACCCATCCTAAAACCTTAAACTTTAGAAACTTCTAGAAATGGTCCCTCATAAACCCCATGGCTACACAACCCTAGTAGAGGTCATTCTTGGTTGTATAACCTATGTGCAAACCTTAATTCTAAGAGATTCATCCCCCTCTCTGTGATTACAAATGTCCATGATGCAAACAATACCATTTCTAACACTACACACTTACCCCAACACCTATAAATACCCTATCATTTGAATTAAGAGGGGAGGCTTAGAAACCCTAAGGTTAATCTACCAAAATTGCTTCTCAATTCACATTTAACATAGAAAATTTAAAACCCTAAGCCATCCAATTCATTTTAAGATAGACTAGGTCTTTCTATTCACCTTTTTAAGCATTCCTTACACATTTTGGAGGATATAAAACACCTTATAATCCTCTGAGGGAATTAAAACATACAAAGGCATCCTAAACCTCCCATTACCCCTCTTATTCTTCTTCCATCTCTTCATCTTCTTTTTGTTTTAAAAAACCTAGGATTTAGGGGCTATACAACCTTTTACAGGATGTATAACCCCAATAATTGGTTGTACGACACTTGTTTCTTAGACATAGTATTATGAAACCTCTCTTCTCCTCATCCAAATTTATATTATCCAAGGTATTCTTTTATATTTCTTTATCACTCTCGTGGTAGAATAGGGTAAGGCTAGATAGCCAAAGACCCTGATTCACTTCAAAAAAATGGAGTTTTGATAGGTTTAATAAGGGTTTTCATGGTTCTTACTATCTTAATGTTCATGTTCTCTAATATGGATCTAATGATGATTTTGGTTTTATTTTTAATCATTTTAGGATAATGACTAAGTGAGGAATTAGGGATTCTAATGACCTTAAGAGTCTTTTTTTTCTTATGTTTTTATTTGTGTTAAGAAACATGTGAATAGTATTTTGGTTATATGATTCCCCTTTTGATTTGCATTCTAACCCTCTTTTATGTTAGTCATGCTTGGATGCCATGCTCTTTTAGAGCTACATAGGGTAAGGATTCATCAATTATAGGATCCCTCTTATGGTGAGTTTTTGCCTTAGGCCATTCCACATCCTCTAAATGCCTTGCATCACATGTTCTATTCTTTTCATGTTCCTAATTTGTGCATTTCCATTTTGTTTGCTTTCTAAATGGTTATGTGTATATGTGATATTATGGACTTAGATCCATATCTAGGTATCTTTTGCATGAGAGAGACTGTAATATGTGTTGTATTCATTTATTGTGCTTTGAGTTCATTTGATTTGTTTAAACTTGTTTCATGCACTAACTTGTTATTCTTTTGGGTGTAGGTGTTGTATTTGAGGTAGACCGTAAGTTGGTCTCAATGGTCACCCTATATGGTCATGAATAATGGGTGAATGCATCTCCTCTATATCATGATGTATGAATCCTACCCCTATTTGATGCTTAAGTATGGATGATATGATGTGTGAATGATGAATGTATAAATCCCCTTTGCCATGGTGCATGACCCCCATTCCCTCTTTGATGTTTGAATGTAGATGAATGGATGACAATGCATGCTTATCCCCTTTGTTATGTGCATGACTCCCTACCTCTTTGAGTTGATGAATTGATTTACTTGAGTTGATCACACTTAGATGAATGTTTAGAGGCATTAATTGGACTAATGAATAACTTGATTAAGATATTAAAAGTAAACTAAAGATGCCCAAAGGCCAAATCCCAATATTCATTAATAAATAGAAGAAAGGTTGGGAGGCTATAGCCTATTTCTTCATTAACAATCAACCGCATTGTGACGTGGAATAAAAACAACAGTGATAAAAAAAAAAAAGAAAAATGAATAAATCTCATTAGGTGGAAAACCTGAAAAAGGCCTTCTAGGCAAAAGTTAATGAAAAAAGTACAAAGAAATTTGAAAAATATTTAGTTAGAAAACTAAAAAAGGCTAACTAATAATAAGCAATATATTTTGCCACTAGATGTGTCATAATTGCATTTGCATTGAATAAATGAGAGCATGAGATTATGGTATCAACATAAATGAGAATGATCAACCTACCCCCTCCCTCCCCGCCTCAAAAGAAAAAAACAAAATAACATAACAAAAAAGAAAAAGTGAAGAAGCTTGCTTAGTCAAAAATCTAAAAAAGTAGCTTAGGTAAAATCTAGAGCCAAAAAAGAAAAAAAGAAGAAGAAGAAAAGATGAGAGCTTGTTTGGTTGAAAACTCATAAAGATGTCCTAGGAAAAGTTAGAGCATCCCATTAAGTTGAAAACCCAAAAGGACGACTTAGACAAAAGTTATGGCATAAAAAAAAAAAAAGAAAGAAAACAAAAGGGAAATAGATAGCTACCATCAAGCTTTGGCACATATATAGGAACCTATGATCTATGCTTATGTATGTATTAGAGTACTCCCTTGGGTTTAGCAAGTGCCAAACATTAAAGAGAGCTCAAGATAGTTGGCTTTAAAGGTGAAGGTGAGTTCAAGATATCAGAGCACAAGCTACTAGTGATACCAAAGTTTTGTCATGTGTTTCATTTGACTTTTAAGTTTCAGGATTTTTGACTTCCTTACATGGCGAGCTTCTATAGTACCCTTGATTAGTTTTGCTTTGTTTATGTGTTCTAAAGATTGTATGCTATGTGAGGGTGTACAACCAATTTTGTTTTAGTAATTATTTCATTTTGATATTATATAGGGCAAGAAAGCATGCGTAATAGAAGATTGTTAGCTTCTGAAAGCATGAATAGATGTCACAACTAAGCGTCATGGTGCAATTTAGCACAAATCTCCCTAAATTAATGAAATTGAATTCCCACTTGTCGAGGTAAGCATATAAAAAAATTTATTTATAATAAAACAAACATAGTCCATTGCCTTCTTTTTAGGATGCTATTATGGAAAGCTAAGAACCCTTTAGTAAAGTCATTAAAGATGGTAAATAAGATTAATAATTATAGTAAAAGCCATAAAAAATAAGAGAGATATGCCATAACAAGTCTCAAGCACAAGCCACTATAAGCATTTTAGATTAGCATAAGCTACATTAAAGAAGCAACCAATTTGACACTTAAATATTCCTTTAGCCTTTCTCATTATTCAACTCCTAAACTCATAAGACTTTATAGTCCCTACATTGATGGTATATATGGCTTTGACATTAAACTTCCTTTCTACCACTATGAGAAAGACTGTGAGAAGCATGTATGAGGCTCAAAGTATAAAAGAAGGGTACTCATGTTCGCAACATAGGCCTCATAAAGAGTCCTAACAAGGTAGTCCTTTATAACATCAAAGTTACATTCCAGTTGCTCAGTTATACTACAAGGCATCCTACATATAGGATATAGGAGGTCATGCAAGCATAACAATGTTAATGTAAGGAGTAGCACCTCATAATCAAGGAAGAGTTAATTTGAACAAATAAGACAATGAGTAAGGCAATAAGTGGTGAGAACATCTACAATGTCTGTAAGAATGATAGCTAGCAAAAGCTCAATAGTAGGTGAAAGATAGAATTGTGAAGTTATGCCCTTTATGGATCGAACGTTGAAAGTCTCACCTTTTATGGGTTTGTAAGCTTATGCCTTTATGTTAATAATCCTTATTGCATTAATATTAATTATTAGTAAGCACAAAGGGGAGGGACTCTTGGTGGTATATGGGCAACCAAAAAGTTATTATGCCATGATCCTTGCATATATGTCCTAGACAACATCTCTCAGAAATTAGAGAAAAGAGCATCACCAAAAGTAGCGAGACCCTCTTATTAAGATACCACAAACACCTATTTTGACACTATAAAGCACTTTTAAGTCCTAATGTTCATTAAAAGAAAACATGTAGCCAAGCCATGCATCAAAATCACCTTAGGGCATAGTCTCCACTTATAAAGAATCAAATAAGGAAACCCAGGTGTGCACATATGAATCATTTTTATCAAACTAATACATGTTTTGTTTCTTTTAAGCCCTTTATCATATAAAGATCAAGGAACCTAATCTTGTTCAAAGAGAATGCAAATTCCAAGCTTTAACTTTTGTTGTATGCCCACCTCAAGTATAGAGAACACTTGAAGGAAAAACATAATCATATTAGGGGCTACAAGGATCAAACTAAATAGGAAATCATGTTAAAATGCCTAAATATAAAACAAAAAGAATAAAAATAAATATAGAGAAGAGCAAGAAAGGAGACAATATAAGTACGTTGATAATAGAAAAGGTTGAGTGATACCACTACGATCCTTAGTTAGCTACCAATAACTAGTACTCTATGCACAGTTAAATCCATGTTGTAGTTTAGGAAAGGCAACATCACCTAAACCAAAACTAGCTATAGTAACCAAGTCTCCCCAATGAGATAAAAAAAGCTTATGTATAATGTTTGAAGCATTAAAGAACAACATGGTGTCAATCGAGTAGAAAAGAAAGTATTAGCCTAATTGATCATTCTCAACCTTTTTGATTATTGGCTATTACATCACTATCCTATATAAGGCCTCATAGGAAAATATGCTTGAAGTCTTTAGTATGAAATTGAACAATTGAATAAGGTACTCCTTCTCTAGGGTAGAACGAGTGTGTATAAAGAGTAGTCAAATGTAACAAGGACCCTTGAGTAAGGTTAGTGATTGCAAGAAAATAATACTAAGTTAGTGGAAACCTAGCCAGTGAGAGGATGGAATGCATGAATAGTGTCTATCTACCATTCCCAGCATGTTTCGTAGTCATTACATTAGGCTTAAGCTGAGTAATATAATGATGTCGATGAATCTAATTGTTATATGCTCTTATATTATATAATGATGTCGATGAATCTAATTGTTATATGCTCTTATATTATTCTTGGAAGCTTAGTGTACCATTGCCTCATTGTATGTATGGTACCTCCTCCTTTTAGCAAATAAGGATCAGGATGTAAAGAAAATTGAATAAATCAGGATTTGAGATGGAGCATAGAAGAATAAATATGGAAAAAGGAAAATGGACAAGATAGATAAAGATGACCACCTCTAAGATAATAAGGTCCAAGAGATTAGGTTATGGGGATCACGAAGGATCCACTGGTGACATTATTGTTGCAACTTTTACATAACTATAATCAACTAAGGAGCTCGATACTATATGAATTGACAAAGCTTTGATTGATCATTATATCCTTTTTGTATCCTTAAAGTTTGGCTTTTATTATTTCTTGCCCATTATGTCTACTTTTTTATTATTGCATTATTTTATAGGCATGTGAAATAATAAAGCTAAGATAGGAGAAGAGAATATCAAAATTATATTCCAAAGTTGCAAGAATAAAGTGGAAAAGAAGGATTTAACCCATACAAGAGGAAAAGAAAAGAATGGAGGTTTGAAATAATAAAAAAGGTAGAGACAAAACAAGATGATAGAGTAAACATGAGGAGAGATAGGTCACATATAAAGACTTTGAAGGAGAGACATGCTAGCAAGAAAAATAAAAGACCTTATATGATAAACACTTGACCAAAAGTATAAAGTAAAAAAATTGAACAAAGATCCAATAGATAAAAAGACCTCTAGCATCAGCCTAATGCATTTTTAAACTCAAAAAGTACAACCTGATGCATCTTATAACTTGGCTGTAACACCTAAAAGGGAGAGGAAGTCAACCATCTATAAAATTTCCAAACTATTTGATATGGGTAATTATAAAGACAAACCAGACTTAAGAAAGATAGGAAAATTTTGGCAAAGTTCATATAGGAATAACTATAATAAGTAGGCATGAACAATCCCCTATTCTGACTCTAATAAGTGGGCTAAGACAAGTTATAGTAAGTGGGCATAACAAGCAAAAAATAATCATGACCTTTAGATCTCATGGTGAACTTTGATGCTTGAGTTAACTTCAATGGGCCAATGAAGAGGAAAGACACTAAATAACTATAGATGTTAATGAAGGTGATCATCCAACAAAAGTATTTTACAAAAAGTCCAAAAGAGTCAAATGTGGTATCAAGAGCCACAAGAGATTTGTCAATTATGTTGACTGTTAAAACTTTTCATAACCTCATAATGAATTGCTAGAAAGCCTAGAAATAATGAAGCTCTAGCATAAACATGATCAAGAAGGGGGGGTAACTTAAGCACTATAATGAAATCGTTTGGATGAAATTTCACAAAGTAGATCAAAGCTAAACTAATCAATAATTCCAAACTCACTTATTATCCTCTCTCCAATAAACTATCCTTTAAACCCACCATGCAAAATAATCATAAGAGGATAGTGTTCAAAGTAACATAGTGCATAAAGGTGTGTGCAAATATCATCCCACAAAGATAAAGGATACGAGTAATAAGTATTGGAATATGATGATTGTATTTTTATCTAAAAATCAAATAAATGAGATATTGTCTAAACTACTAATGCAATAAAAAAAACTAAACTAACAAATCTATAGCAAAATTACAAAAGTAATTGAGAAAAAAAAACCTTATGATAAAACACCTAAGACATTTGATATTGCTAATGGAAATCATGAAATCATTAATCATTCAATGATATGTTGGATTGGAGGTGTTGCAACTATCGATTGTCTCTATAGTATTAAGTCCTCTCTCTTGATTAGTAACTTAAATTGTAACCATTTCTCTAGATCCATCTTTCAATGTGAACTAGGAATGCATTGCTTTATTAGTTATAGCAATCCTTTAAGTGATAGTAATCGATTAAGTGGGTATCACTACTTGTTGATTAACCTAAGGGAAATGATTCTAAGTTTATTTCAATTAGAAAATGGTGCATGGAGCAATTAGAAGATGCTTGGAACTTAGACATTAAATGGCACTAATAGCTTGATCTAATGGAGCCCAACATGAAGAGATAACCAAAGCCTAATAGCATTAAGCCAAGATAAGGAAATTAACACAAAAACATAGAGATAAAGAGATAAAGCCTATAAGTCAAAGATACTTTCAAGATTTGCCTAGTTGGCATTATCTTTTTATTCTCTTTAAGACTACTCCTATTTGGCCAAATATCTTAGCCATATCTATTTAGGACCTTTTATTAGTTTTGCATTCTTATAAGCAACTTAAAATAAGGTATTTTAGTGTTGGAAAGCCATTGTATCCATATTCACCCATGGTGAATCAAAAATCATTATTTGTTAGATTATTACATTAGGATTATGATGTTTAACAATTATTTAGGTGGATAATTAAGCCTTAGCTAAATTATCACTATCTTTTCTAAGGTTTTTATTCTTTCATTCTCGATAAGAAACTAAGCATGTAAGCTATGAATGGCCTCATATTTGGCCAATCTTAATATAATTGATGATTATTCTTGTTTCTTGGCATATTGCTATGAGATTTAGTTCTCATTTTTAAGTTCTTAAAAGAACTTAATGAAGTTGCTATTCTTTTCTCTTGGCATATTTCTATGAGATTTAGTTCTCTTTCTTGAGTTCTTAAAAGAACTTGATGAATTTGTTAGGTGGATTTCTTAATAACTTTACAAATTAGTTAATTCTAGGCTTAAATTGGCTTTAGCTAATCTAGGATTAGAATTAACAACCTTTAAATCTTTATAATTTAGGTTGCTAGAAATAAGTTTTCTAGAGGTCTAGTTATGATTTAAAGTCCTTTAAAACTTGATTCTTAAATGATCCTTGGCAATGCAATTCAAGCATATGAGTTAGGGAATTCAACCATCTTTTGCACATATTAGAAACGTAGTGATGAATTTGTATTGTCCATATGCATACTCACATGACTTTACATGAATGCATTTTTAACTACATGACACATCATTTGCATACAACATTTATATGGAATATCATTACACATGGATATTCAAGTTCATAGGATAAGAAAGTTGCCTCTCTAGCTTTGTGCTCTCAGGGGACTTGCCTTACTAATCATATCCTTTACTCATCTCTTACATAGGGAAGTTTCCTTATTAGCTACGTCATGCATGCAAATAATTACATTCATTTCACATAAGGTACAATCCTTGCATAACTAGTTATGACTCTTTGGATTCCCCTTTCTTCCCTAAACGACCCTCACATCACATGATAATTGAACATAGCATTTCATTTCATGACATTTCATTTTATTCCTATAAATGCATATGACTTTTATATCAATATAATTTGGCCAACTGTGGCCTATATATAAATTTATGATGCATGTATGCAAAGTAACTATAAATTTTGTCTTTACTCTTTCTACATCTCTTTACTTTAGCCTTATTTGCTCTTAACTTTATCTTTACTTGCTTTTAATCATCTCACCCATACACATGCCTAAGCATAGACATACATTGCATTATTATTATAAAATATAAAATTTATAGAGCTACTCAAACTCATCTATAAAACATATAATATAAATATAACAGATATCATAATAGAGTAAAAGCTCATATAAAGACAATGAAGTCCTACACAGGTATCAAATATGAAAACATAACTTTCATTTGCTCTAGCTTATAACTTAACTATCATCCTTCATACTTAGCTTATTGCCACCACTTTCTTTTTTTATCTCATTTATAGTATGAAAACTAACATCACCATATAATCATATAGTAATCCATAGTTAGAATCCTTAACTCATGTCAAAGTCCTCAATTTATACTCCTAAATTCATCAATAATCATTTCTCATCGTAAACCATCAATATACTCATTAAAATATTCATGTGTAATCCTACCCTAATAAAATGAAAAATGCCTCTTTCTTTCATATATAACACTAATCATAAGGTCTAGAGTGTCAAAAAATGCCATGCAACTCAATTTAACTTAAATTATCCCTATAAACACAAGTCGTTTACATAAGGACTTTATAAAACCCATCCATTTGTCGATTATGACATCCATACTTAACTCCATTCCAACCAGGATGAAAGACAACCTTTAAGGTTTTAATAGAACTCTAAACCTCAATTTTATAATGCTATACAATATTTAAGTGCTTAAATAATACCAAGGAACTCAAACATCAATGATACTTGCAATTAAAACTCATCTACATAAGGAATAATCATAAGGTTATTAAGACATCAATATTTAACTTAACACAACCAAGATGTTACACACCATTCAAGCCTTAATTCTTATCATAAAAAATATGTTTAGAATGCTAATTAATATTTAAGAAGTTAATAATAACTAAGAATTCATATAATCAATCCATATATATCAACACTTTTCAAAGCTCTTATTATAGGCTACATCAATATTGCCTTTAGTTCAACCAAGGTGCAATGCACCAATTAAACTCAATTTCATTCTAAAATATGAATATTAAAACACTAATTATCATTTAATAAATCATTAATCATCAAGAACTAAAAGAAATAAGCCACACACTTTAAGTAATTCTAAATATCTTTTTGAAGACAACATTACATTTCATGCCATATTAATACCAAACTTCATCTCTTCCATCACCAACAAGCTCAAAAACACCATAAACACACTTACTCAAACATATAACAAAATATACAAGAAATATGGTAGATTATAACTTATATGAAATAGGAAGAAGAAAGTCACCCACTAGCTTAAATGATGGAAGAAGATGGATGAGTAAACTTGATTTTCCTAAATTGATTTGGAAGTAATGAATAGAGGAGAGATTTGTAGAGGATTTTGGCATGTTTTGGACTAATGAAAATGATGAAAATTAGGCTAGAGTCATGTTTAGGCAGAAGATAAAGAGAAAAAGGTATAAAAAGACTAAAATGCCTAAATGGAGTGTTTTATAAAATGTCCACCAAAAATGCTACTTCTATCCCATAAACTTTTGCTTCCACCCTTTTGCCACTTTCCTAATTACACTTCAAACACTATTTTTAGACATGAATATTGATGGAAAAATTTGAGTTAGAGTTGTGTTTTGGAAGAAAATATGGATAAAAGGGTTTGGAAAGACCAAAATGCCTAAATAGAGCATTCTAACCTTTCAAAAGCTTTACTTTTAACCTTTTGTTCCTTCTTTCAATAGATTTGGAATGCTAACTATAGACATTTAGAAATACATCTAAAATACTTCATTAAATCACCCATTAAGCATGCTTACATAACTTTGTAGCCATTAGAGATCATGCACCTAACTTAGTTTATACCTTAGTTTCCATCTTCCTCTCTCATTTCTTTTTGATATGTTCTTTAAAATAACTTTCTTCCATATATACTATTTAAATATTCTTCATTATTAAACCTTTAATACTATTATTCATACATGTTTATTAATAATCAATTCTTACATATGCATAATTATGCATGATAACTTGTACTTACTTTCTACTTATGACTTAACATCATTCACCTTCGTGTCTCTTACTCATCCTTTCTAACACATATCATATCTTAATCAATCATCATTACATCATTAAAATCATCATCTTTTCATCAAATTTAGCCTTCTCATGTTCATCACTGAGGGGAAAGAGTCCTCATTTATGAAAGACCCCTGAGAACTAAGTTTCAAGAATTATAGTTATAAAGACATATGAACCTCATTCCTCACTTTTAGGGAAATGATCAATATTTATAATTGATTTAACTTGTGTATTTTACATTCTTTGAATCTTATTTGCTTTATTCCTTTTTTTTTTTTTTTTTGGTTTATGAGCTTGGCTATGGATGAGCATGAAATGAAAGGTTTTTAATAGCTATAAACCATTGATTCATCATTATTGGATAAGTGATTAGAATGTTCATTGAGTTCTTTTATCATTTCCATTATGTTATACCTTTGGTATAACCTAAGAACTGGCATTCTTATCTCTTTTTTTAGCTCTTCCACTACTTTTGGAGAATTGGGTGACAAATCAATGACATTTGGGTAGGATCCATAGTCTAAGGATACCATTTTTAGTGTTCACTATTCTATCATAATGGGATTTTTCTCATTTTGATATTTGAGCTATTTTCACTTGTCTTAGCATCTTAATCTCACTTATGGCCAAGGTTGCTCTTCGGTTGAACTCACTTAATGCATCCTCTTGGAGCATGTTAGGAGAGGATCTTAAGATCATATGACCCATCATTTTCATCTTTATTTTATACCCTAGTGCTATTGGAGATCCATTTATATGTTATCATCCTATGTCTTATGTATTAATGCTATCTTTTATCATTATCATGTGTTGTGCTTCACTTTTTGTTTTATGTGCTCAATGATGAATATGGATAGTAGGTTAGACCTCTTAATAAACCCCTAACACGGTTAATGACATTAGAAATTATGGACTAGTTGGTTAAGGCCCTGATATAAAAGGATAGGGTGGTATACTCCTACTTAATTGTTCACTCTTAGTAGATATTAAGGACTATTTTCTTATTGTTTTAAGGAGCAATATGTGTTTCTTTTTTCATGTTAAAAGAGCTATAAAATTCATGCTTTGTACCCATTTAAGTTAATTGCATTATAATCCCACCATTTGAATATGTACCCCCCATCCATACCTTGTATATATTATTTATTTCTTTTTTACATCATACATATCACATTCATGCATTGTATACTTAAAAGGCTATAGATGATGGCTTGGCTTAGATGTATGTGTCAAGGTAGATAAATGGAAAATTAATTAATAATGCAAGACATAAAAAATAAACCCCTAATTATTTGAAGGCCGAATACTTATAACCCACTTAGGGGTGTCCAACCTCTTCTTCAAGCAATACCTAACTTCTAAACTCAATCTCTGATGGGATTAATATGGATTAAGCCTTTTAGTTGATCTATTTGGCTCAAAACCCATCCTGACTCTAAATTTTGGCTTGACCAAAGGGTGGCAACTATAGTCAAGCTTGAAGGTGGTTCCAAAATATTGCCCCACATTAGCCCTTCATCGGCCACTTGATCTCCATAGGGGCTTTTACCCATGATAAAGCCCTTTAACGGATTCCTTGATGATCCAAACATGTGCTATAAAATAGGATTGTGCCAATGTATGATCCCTATCCTCTCGACTCCTCGATATTCAATGAAAAGTTAGGAGTCATAAGCAAGATTTCACTCATTTGAGAGTAGTCACAAAAATCAAGGCATTCATAGGTGGTCATTAAAACCAAGTGTCGATACGCATAACTATCCCATACCTTTCTAGAAGGTGTCATTATCCTAAATGGAAAAAAAAGAAAGAAATATAAAAGAAGCATAAGCAATAAATTAAAAATCAAGCAAGTTTGAGAAATAAGTAGAAAATGAGAGAAAAAAACATAAACATAACACAATAATTCAAAAAGAAATAAACTCAATAAATAATAGAAACGAGAGGCATGACACTAAACAATCATAAGGATGAGACTAGGAAAAAAAAATTACACAACATTACAAAAGCCCACAGGTATGTATTTCATAATAAAGTTCATACATAAAATTAACCATAATATTTACATGTAGCAGATATGAAGTGGAGAAATAAATTCACCATCAATAGTAGGCGAAGTGTTGTAATAAAGTAAATTCCTAAGACAATATTGCAATAAGGGCCTACAGGTATGTATCCAATGAACCAAATATATTTTCAAAACTAACCAAAAATCTCACATACAGGTATAAAAATAACAAATAAAGTATAAAGAGATTATCACATATGCACAACATCATAAAGTCTAGCCCATTATAAAAAAAAAATCATAGAATGTAGCAAAATTCACAAGAAAATAAGAATACATTTACTAGTTACAAGTAATAAAATATTGCTAAAAACTCAAAAAAAAAAATCCCAAAAGAAATAAGAGCTACAATGATATACAAGTATGTATTTTATGAATCTAAAATTATTTTGCAAATAATTTGAATAATTTTTTCATGCAAGAACAAGAATCAAAATAATAAGCAAAAACTAACAAAATATAGCCAAATGTGCAAAGCCATATGAAATCGAGCAAATAATTGTTAAATTACATATACATCAGAAATTCATAAATGAGTATCCTACAAGCTTTTTTTTTTTTTTTTTTAAGGACTAATCTTAATCTTTGTATGGAGATAACAAAGGTGATAGTACAAAAAAATCAAAAAAAAAAAAAGGAAAGTAAAATTAAAATTAAAATAAAGGGAAAAAATAAAAAATTTGGGAACTAAAAAGATCTATGGTGTCGGATGCCTTCAGTGAAGTCTTAGGCAACATAATGGAAATCAGGCATTGACATGTCATTGTGAGCCATAATCTCCAAAAGTGAAGGGAGCCTAAAAGTTTAAGAAGTGTTAAGAGAGAAGTAGGAAAGACGAAGAAGAGAAAAATTAAGAAGGAATGAAAATGACACTTTGAATCTACTTAAGGGGGGTATATATAACCTAGGGTTGTATGTAAAGACAACTAGTGCCCTTAATGTCTGATTTTTCTAGTATCCTTTCTCATTTGATTTAATTATCTATTTCACTAGGCCTCATCTATATAGGCCTCCTAGGTAGATAGGAAAGAAAGATGGAAGAGAAAGAAAGAAAAAGAGGAAAAAAAGGAAAATAGAAAAAGGAAAAAGAGAAACAAAGAGAAGAAAATAAAAAGGAAAAAAAGGATAGAAATTACTAACCCCTAGAGATTAAACCCTAACAAAATTAAGAAATATCAAGAACATTTAGACAAGCATAATATCCAAAGTTGAAGGAAATTGTTAAAGAAAAACTAGTATAAGGCTAGAAAAATTAATACAAGAAAACACTATAAATGAACACTAGGAAAGAATTGTCAGAAGGACAACACCTACAAGAACACCCTAAGATAAAAACCAAATAATTTACTAAAAGAGCCTTAACAGTGTAACTATCACCCTAGTGCTATCTAGAGGACTGTTGGAGCATAATTTTAACTTCTACTTCCTATTAGACAGTTGCTAGAGCATAGTTTCAATCTTAGTACCTGCTAGAGAGCTACTAAGGAGAAAATTCATACCTAGTGCCTATTAGAACCTACTGAAGCATAATTTTAATTTCTAGTATCTTCCATAAGGATACTAAAGCATAGTTTCACTTTTAATACCTATAAGAGTGTTGCTAAGAAGATAATGCAACCCTCGTACCTACTAGAGGGCTTCTGAAGTAATGATTTATTCCCAATGCCTACAAGAGGGCTATTGGAGCATAATTTCATTTTTAGCACTTGCTAGAAAGTTGTTGAGGAGACAATGCACACCACTACCTGCCAAAGTGTTGCTGGGAGATAAGTTATGACCTTAGTACTAGCCAAAAGGCTTTTAAGAACCTTAGTGCCTACTAGAAGAGCTACTAAGGAAATTGTATCCTTTTATATCTTTTTTTGGTATTTACATTCATATTGAATGCTTTATTGTGCCCTGTACATTGGCCATTTTTTAAATGTCATTTTTGAGTCCCACAAAGTGAGGGGCAAATTATGAGCACTAGATTTTAAGTCATTAGGATGCAAGCACAATGATAAGAAGGTATCTGAATATTTTCCTAAAGACTAACAGAACAAGTTTAAGAAAAAGCTTTGAATTTAACTCACCTTTCACCAAACCTTAAAACAAGTCTTTTAGGGAGAAGAACTATTGTTTGTACAACTGATGTCAATGATTATCCAACCAAATATAAAGGGCTACAAAGACCTCTAAATGGCTATATAGTTAACCTAATAAAGTCCAAAACTAAGAAGTTTCTCGAATAGTAAGCCATCAAGCCTTAAATGACTATACAACTAATGCAAGATCTATACAAATATTCTCTTTGCTATATAAATAATTATTAAACCCTAATCTCTAGAATTTCCTTACTCTCATCTATAAAGAGTGTGAGATAGAGTTCAATTTGAGCCAGTAGTTTCAATTACACCCAACCTGTTTTATAAATACCTTTCTTATTGGATGAAAGGGGAATGTTTATGAACTATTACCAAACTCTACTAAAATTTATTCTCAAACCTTAAAGAAAGCTTTACCTAAATAAAAACCATAAACACCTAACACATACCTAAAGTATTAAAGTTAAACCAAGCTTTGTACTAGCTTCAAACATTTTATTCCTTTACATTTATAGAGAATTCTAATATTTAAGTGCCTATGAGGGTAAAAGATAACTCAAAGAGCATCTTCAGACTCTATCCTCCATACCTCTCTTTCTACTTCCCTTTCCTTTTCTCTTAGTTTCTAGTTTTAGTAGACCCAATAGGTTGTACAAATGAGTTATGGTATGTACAGACCATTGGGAGGGCTATACAAACCACTCTCTAGTTTATACAACCCTCTTTCATTATTCACAACACTTATTTGGAAACTTTGCTTTATGTTTGTTCTTTTATGTTTTCCTTATTCTCTTATGATTTTATGACCCTCTTATAGTAGGAATAAGATAGGTTACAAAGGCTTATGACCCTTATTCCTCATCTTTAAGGCTTAGATTAGCTACTATGAGATGCATTATTCATGTCCTGCTTGTCTTATTTTATTTGTTTTGTCTATTTAATCATAGGCGAACATAAAAAGAGAGAGGTTTCTAACACCTATGAGCCCTTGATTAACCATTCATAGATGAGTGATTAGGGCACTTACTTAGTTCTTTTACCATTTTAATTATCATATGCCTAGGGAGTATCCAATTTAGCCCTTACATGGCTCCTTTGGCTTTTTTCTTCCTCTTAAAGGGCTTGATGACAAATTCATGGCTAATAAAGAAGGATATGCATCCCCAAGATCCTTTTTACCTCAATTTATATGTTTTCCTTTTGATTAGTTTTGGTCTTTTTAGTTTTTTAGTAGTTCTATTCTTTCTAACATGATAACCTTAACTATGGTTAGTGGTGCTCCTTGTTTTGCGCTTAACATTATTAATCTTCTATAGAGCATGGTATGAGCACTTCGAGATTTCACTTGAACAAGTGAAATTTTGCTTGCAACTCCATCCTTTTATCGATTAATAGGGGATCAAGGGATAAGGTTCTTTACATTGCTAATGAACCCAAGATGTGGCATATGCTTAGATTAATAAGGAATCCTTTTTGGCCTTGCATTGTTCAATGCCCCAAGTCTAAATGGATGGTTATTAAGGAATAAAATATAGGACAATACATTATCACCATCCTTAAGAATTTTGGATTCACCATTCGACTTTGGTAAGGAAAAGAATCTAGGGAAACCAAAATCTGAACCAAATCTAAGTCAATTAAAAGGCCCATTTCATCTTCACCTATTTAAGATTGGGTTCAAAAATTGGGTACAGCTTATGGAAGAGGTTAGGCACCCCCAAACCACCTAGATATCGAGATCTGACCTTTAGGAATCTTTGGTTCACTTTAATATTTTAGTCGAGTTATTGCTTAGTCTAATTAACAGTCTTTACTATACACCTAGTATAATTGGGCCAACCAAATCATTATATCAATCCATAAGGGAGAGGGGTCATGCATCATAGTATAGGGTTCATCATCCATATCCATAGATCTATCCATCACATACATCACACAAAAGGGATTAGGATCATGCATTCATGCTATAAGGGTAGGCATACATACATCCATCATTCATGATCACATGGAGTGATAATTAAGACTAACTTATTATCTAACTCAAATAGAGCATGTACACCCAAAGGAAAAGAAGAAGTTAGTAATCAAATGATGAAAAAAATAAATGAAAGAAACTAAAAGAAAAGCAAATGAAGTCCCTTATAACCATATTAACACATCTCCAAAGTCAATGTCCCTAAACATACATCTAATGTCTATGTAACACATCCTAACATCATAAATCAATATATAAAACATTATGAAAATGCATAAATCATAAATAATCAAATGGATAAATATACAATACAAAGCATACTTGGTGGATATTGAATGACCTAAGGTAGAGATTCACTCAAATGAGATCATAAGGTTGATGAACCCTCCCTTATATTGCTCATAAAGAGATAAAACATCCAAAGCACAACTAATTATTAAAGAAGTTAGAATGCCAAATCAAGGAGGAGTATTAAAAAACCAAAACACTATTCACATGTTTAACATATAAACTCCTAACACAAAGTGAGTTCTCAACGTTAATGGAACCTTAAGTTCCTCACTTTATCATGGCCTTGAAATGATTAAAATAGAGTCAAAACATCTTCATGAAATGAAATGAAAGATACCAAGGGCTTTTTAGTATGATAACCAATAAAAACCATGTGAAACATAACTAAGACTTCATTTTTAAAGTGAATAAGGGTCCTAGGTCATTAAACCTCACCTTATTCTGCCACTGGAGTCATAAAATATCATAAAAAAAAGTTTTTCACAAAGAAATAAATCTAAAAAAAGAGAAGTAAATAAACTTCGCAAAAAACTATCTTACAGGCGAATTGGCTTATACAACCTAATACTGAGGTTGGATATCCTAGATTAAGGGTTGTAAAGCCTACCATGAAGGCTTTACAACCCATTTTTTTTTATTTTAAAAAATAAAAAAAGAAAATAGAGGGAGGAATAAGGGGGACTTAAGGAGTCTCGATGCTTTCTAGTGATATCCTTTCCCTTAGAGGCACATAATGAGTCTAATATCCTCCAAAATGCTTAGGGAATGAATAAAAATGAAGATATTAGATTAATTCTAACCATGGGAGTGATCAGAGTGGGTTAGCGCTTAAGGTTTTTGTGTTAAGTATGCTTTAAGAAGTAATTTTTGTAGAGTAACCTTAAGGTTTCCAAGCCTCTCCCTTATTTCAAATGGGAGGGGTATTTATAGCTATTTAACAAGTCCTTAGCAACTCCTCAAATAGGCATTAAAATTGTTATGACAGCTTTCTAATAGGTACTAAGTGATTGATAACCCTTTAACAACTTTATAACTGGTACTGAAGTGGTTTTTATAGCTATTCTAACTGGTACTAAAGAGGTTATGAAAGCTCTCTAGCAGATATTTAGTGTTAACATCTTTTTAGCAGCTTTCTAATAAGTACTGAAGTGATTCTGATGACTTTCTAGCATGTACCAGGTGTTTTGACATTGCATAATTGGCCTCTTATAGTCATTGGTGTTCTTACACTTTTCTATAGGTACTTCAGTCTTTCTAACTAATGATTCTAGCCCAAGGGTGCCTCCTGAGGGGTTCTTATATTGTTTATGGCCCTTCTCACATTTATAAAACTGAATATATATGTTTGCCACCCTTTTGGCTATCTTGGAGGTCTATTCTTATCTCAGGTAATGGGCCTGAGCCCATATGTTGTAGAAAGTGCTTCCTTAGGTTTTGCCCATTTTTATGAGAATGTAATCTTTCTTAAAAATATTGCTAAGACCTCGAAGGGGGAAGTTTGTCACTGAAGGATATTTTAGTGGCATGATTTGAATTAGGAAGCTTAGGATGTTCTCTAGGTCTTTTAAAAGTAATAAGGACATTTTAGTAATTTGGTTGCTCTTTTGGTAAGCTAGGGATATTTTGCTAGATTGACCACTCTAGAGCTCTTTAGGAAGTTAGAGGTATTTTAGTAAATTGAGTGCAATTGGTCTTGAAGAGTGACTAAGGTTATTTTGGTAATTTGGGTGTAATTGTTCTTGAAGAGTGTAATTGTGCTTGAATAGTTAAAAGGAGTTAGGTTAGATAGGCTAGAGGAAAAGTTGGGCTCACAGGGCCAATCTCAGTCCAACCTGCCTCAACGAGTTTGTACAGCCCTAGTCCATTATATATACCACTTGAAAGTGACTCGTCTCTTTTGTGTTATTCCTCTTTTCTTTCTTCTTTTTCTCTCTCAAACCTCTAGACTTAGTTCTTAGGTTTTGTTAGCTTTTCAGGCGATTACGATGGTCACCATGATGACAAGATGCTTGATGTCTATAAAGGGTTTTCAGATAAGGACATTACAACCCTATATGCTCTGGACTAGCTGTGATCCTAGTGGGAATTAATGTAGGTGAGCCCACTGAAGGATGCAATAATTTATTCTAGTCAGTGACATGCTGAAGATCTATAATATGTACCATCATCTTACAGGAGCCACCTCGGAAGTGGTAGGCATTCTTTTCTTTTTCCTTTTATTTTATTTCATTTCTTGACTATCTTACCATTATAGATCTTAGGTGTTGCCTCAAAATTTTCTTTTTGCCTGTGAACATTAGGTTAGCTTATAAAATAGTTAGAAATAATTTCTAAGACACTCACCCTTTATTTTCAGTAAAATTTATTTTATGCATATTGGTATGGTTTGTTGCCTCGATTTGTGTTCACTTTAGGTTTTATTTTGTGACTTGCATAAAGAAAAATCAAAATTAATTTATAGCATAATTCAGAAGTAATTAGGGGACATACCTGAGTAAGTAACTCATTTTTCTTGTGAATTCGCCAGTTTGGTGAAATTTCATTTATGGATGCCGAATTTTCTTTTTGGAAAAATTTATCTTCATAATTTTCCCTCAAAGCTTGTGAATGAACCCTAACACATAGATTTGTTGCTTTTTTAGCTTCGAGTCTCGATAATCATATGAAATATATTTATGCATGCATATTTTATTATTCATTAATTTTCTTCCTTTGTAAGGTATCATCACCTTTCAGAAAAGGGTCGATATTATGGGTCCTGCTGAGGAGTGGAGTTGTACCCAACACCCTCGAGTGTTGGCCCATCAGAAAGGGACCAGGGTTTGGACTTTCTTGCAAATGTTACCAAACGAGATGTCAAGGATCAATTCCTCAATGACACAGGCACTGCTAGAGCGATGGATGGATATGACTCACACCTTCCATCTACCTCTAATTGGTGAGGTCATGATCACACATGGGGACTTCACTTTCTTGACCAGGCTATAGTTCGTAGGTATTCCTTTACCTATAGATTCTAGTGTGCATGATCCAATACTTTAGAAGGACCACTTATTGAGGGTTCTTAGTTGTGTTCCCCTGCTTAAAAAGAGTAGGACTATGGCAAGATCAAACATTTAAGCCAGCGCACCCAGGATCATCAACGATAGTCCGAATGAGGTGGTTGATCAACATGTGTGTTGCTTCATGTTATACATTCTTTCAAGGGCTATCTTCTTGAACACTTCTAATGTGGTCGAGCTTTGCTTAGTGCTAGTGTTGGAGGATTTGAGCCTATTGCATCATTTTAACTAGGGGTCTGCAGCTGACATACTTCTATTACTATCTTGATTAGTGCTCCTAGGGTAAGGGATACATGTTTGATGCTTAGAGGGTGCTCATCATAAGTATCTCCCAACTATCTTATGCTTTAGATTTATTTTTTACTGCTTTGAGATTTATGCTACTTTTGTTGATAGGCATAGGGGGTTCGAGCTAGGACTATTGAAGGGACTCGACCTTGAGGATGATGAAGAGAGTGGCTACCTCCATTTCTTGAAATGAAGCATGGTGACCTATGAGAAGTCCTCCGTTGTTGCCAAGTGTGCTCACCTAAACATGATTACTTTAGACTAGATACTTTTCCCTAGACAGATAAAATTGAATAAGCCACAATTTCTTATTTTTGTCATATGGTCTTGCACTTCTAGTGTTTTTTTTATCTTCATTGCAGCTATGCCTTGACTAGACAGGTCTTATGGAGATGTTTTCACTAGAAGTGGTAGAGGAGGAGAATATCTTTTACAGCCATCAGCTGATGGCAGAGCCCTCTATTCGAGAGTGGTATCTAAAAGAGCACATCATCCATTGGTGTGAAGGCCTGGGTGAGAAACCTTTCCCACAGTGCCCACTTTCGAGCTTGCTCTGACGAGGGACCTTGATGATGCATAGTTCATTGCAACACTCCGCTATGTGTTTGGGGAGCAGCTATCTTCTGCTAATTCCCCTTACAAGTCCTGGATGGTTTGAGCATTGGTGGGGAGCCTTCCTTTGTCAGAGGTTGTTATTCGGGTATTCCCCCGATATGCGCCTAATAAAGGGATAGTCCTACAACACCTAGGTTAAGGCACCACTTCTCATATGACATTAGGATCTACTACTCCTGCTTCTACATCTAGTGTTATTACTGCATAGGGTTGCAAATGGGCCCGTAATCTACTTTAGGCAGTATGGAGCTAATGGTGGTGGATGACTTGGCTTTCATGCCAGACAATCTTGTGGAGTCTTACATGGTTTCACTGACTGGGTAAATGATGTTGCTGCAGATTACCCAGTCTACTTGCACTTTTGAGCCAACTGAGATCACCTATATGAGTTTTTTCCCTCCATTTTCTTGTATCTTAATTACAATGTAAGCTATGTTTCTATTAATGCTTATTCTTCCCTTATAGTAGATTCCCTATGTTCAAGCGGAGACCATGATTGATCTTATCACTGCCTTGAAGAGGGTTATGACATAGTAGACACGCCCTATGCAAGTTAGTAAGAAAAAGCAAAATAATACATATATATGCATGTTTATAATTTGTATGTTGTGCGCCTTGTGCCCTACTTATCCTAACCCTAATGTTTCTTGTAGGAGATGATCCAGCATTTTAACCATAAGATTAGAAAGAAGGATCAATGTATGGCAGTGGTGAAGACAAAGATCAAGAACCTAACCCAGGCAACTAGAAAGTGCAGATATATTGTGACAGACGATGAGGATGAGCATGCCAAAGCGACCCGCTTTAGAGGTATATGAGAGTCCCCTTCCCTTATTAGCTATTAAGATGTTTTCTCTTTTTTTCTATTTTAGTATCGCACATTTGGTAGATATTTTGCATAGTTGTACAATTTATTGGGCGATTTGAAAATGTTACCTTTTAGATATTTGCTTAGGACTTTATAGGACAAAATGAGGTGGAATTGCCTCCCCTTTTGATCAAACTCTGATATTTTGACTTGTAAATATAGAAACATGATTTTGGTCTCCGATGATGTGTCTTTGAATGTGCATTGCCATACTCTTTCATATATGCCTTTCATAATAGGGACAATTGTCATTTTAAGTTCGCAATATAAGGGAGAGGTTGTGTGACGTCCCATTTACTAATCATTTAAAATTTTCTCAGTCTATCCATTGTCATTAAAAGACCATATTTCAATTATTTTTTTTCACTATGTCTTTTGTTCACAATATAGTAACTATTTACAACAAAGTACACATGGCTAAACAAACTAAAATACTAATAGACTGCATACTGGCCCAACCTCTATTAGACCGCTGGACAACAACTTTGAAATGTAACTAGATTCAATCTTTAGTCTACTTTTCCTGAAATAAAATTTAATGCAAAAAAAGCGAGCTTACATTTTTAGTAAGTAAATACATAATGATACTTCAATCTCAAATAGCATAACAATATTTAAATATAAATAACTCATCATCATATCCATGCACGAAATAAAGAGTTTTTACTCTTAAATGCCACATATGCTATCAATATCATTTTCGGTTGTCACATAGGCTATAAATATTTTATTGCCACACAGGCTGTAGATATCATTGCCACACATGTTATCGAATGTTATTGCCACACAGGCTGTTATATTTTATTGTCATACAGGCTGTTATATTTTATTGTCATACAGGCTATAGACATCATTGCCACACAGGCTATCGAATGTTATTGCCACACAGACTGTTATATTTTATTGTCACATAGGCTATAAACATCATTGCCACACAGACTATCAAATGTTATTGCCACATAGACTGTTATATTTTATTGCCACACAAACTGTTATATTTTATTGCCACATAGGCTATAGATATCATTGCCACATGGGCTATCAAATGTTATTGCCACACAAGCTGTTATATTTTATTGCTATATAGGCTATAGATATCATTGCCACGCAGGCTATCGAATAGTGTTACTTGCCAACAACATCAAGTATTAGTCTTTCAACAAATCAACTATAAATCCAACAAAATTTCAACAATATAATGATTAATAACAACACCAATAACTTTGGCAGCTCATATTACCACATACTCCCATTCCAAAGTCATAATTTATCAATGTCTCATGAAAATAAATAAATCATAAGTATAACAATCTTTTCATCAATGTGTTTCTCAATATCATCATATTAAACAACATTTCATTCCACTGAGTATATGTTCATGGTATTTAACTAATCACATGTATAGTATCATTAGTTATTTACTTACCTACTCCTTCAAGCTTATTAAGTCGTGGATGATCCTGGCTTATTCTCACTATTATCTTTAATGCCTTGAGGTCCTATTTCAATACACTAAATCAACCCATGATGATAAAGTAAGATTTTCATCTTTTTATGCAACTATGGCATGATTCATACAAGTGGACCTAGTGTTTATGCATATTTTCCTTATATGGCATCCTGAGCTTGCTATACTATCACAGTAATAACTCTAGATATACTCATCTAAATTAATTAATTATTTTGTTTAAACAAACAAGACACATAATGATACAATATATTCAAATTTCAAGCTAATATCAGACGCATTGAAAATGTGGTGAATTTAAAAATTTTTCCCTGGTACAATGTCATCTTAGTCTAAGTAGAACTTACATTCTTAGGTGTATCTCAAATTGTACAAATCTAGTTGCAATAATAATATACCATCAGTTACAAAAAAAAAAAACATAAAGGAATATTTTTCATGTTTTTGCTCATTGTCTAATTCAGTCTATAAAGTCACAAAAATAAAAAACCAAATCTTAGGGTGAGCAAGTTTGTAACATGTTGACAAATTGTTACGATGAAGGGACAATATCTCAACAACCCTACTGGATTCGATAAAAATATTTCACAAGCATGTAGATCAGACATAAATATACAACTTTCAAGTTTGGATCATCATCAAATTCTGAATCTATGGCCATCAAATTCTTGGAAAACATAATTAAAAGAAAGGTGAGGTTTCATCAAGATAGAAGATCAGTCCAAATTAATTACCATATCTCTTCCCTCACAAAAAATAAATCAAAACTAATTTACAGGTATTTGTAGGGGATATAAAGCTACAAATTTCATGTTAACTTTGTCAAAATCAGAACATAAGGCCATCAAAATTTAAGAAAACATAAAGACTGAGGTCATTTCAGTTGGTTGTGAACTAGCCCTAATGAAGGAGCCATATCTCCTCACACATACAATATCAAGTGAAACGGTATTTATATGAGACATTAAGCTACAACTTTCATATTTTTCATTTTCCCTAATTCATCTTCTAGGGTTATGAAATCGTGGGAACAAAATTCTGCTCTAATAGCAAAATCAACACAATCAGCTCTTGTTCTCTTGAATTTCAACTTTCATCCAAGAGTTCTATCTCAAATACTCCATAATTCTCAGTAACCATGTATGATTAACATGTCATGAGGGGTTAATTTCATGTTAAAAGAAGATAAATTTACTTACCTAATGTCCCAGAATTAGAAAACCTTAGGATTCTTTATAGGCAGCTCACTCTTCTTCTTCTTCTTCTTCTTCTTCTTCTTCTTCTTCTTCTTCTTTTTCTTCTTCTTCCTTTCTTTCTTTCGTCCTTAGCTCTCTCTTTCTTTTGTTGTACCTTATGTCTATTTGATTTTTAATACCTCTTTAAAATCCTGATCCACTAGACAATGTAAAACCACCCCTTTTTATTGCCATGTTGAGTTCTCCACTTCATCCTACATAACTTCTCTTTCTTTTAACCTCAATTGCATTCTTCTCTTGGATCACCTCTGAAGCTAAAATAGTTACTACTAATTGAGTAGTATAATTAGTTGATTTGATTTCTAATCGATCTTAAATTTAACCTCCGCCCCTTGTCAAACTTCTAGCACTTCAATTCCTCTGTAGCCATATACTTTAGAGCATATCTCGAGAGTTTTAACAAATTATACCTTATAATCCGCAATCGTTATATCATTCTGCTTCAATTAGAAGACTTCATCTTCTTCTTATCTAAGTATACCAACAATGTTTAGTTTTTTTCCAAACTCCCTTAGAAAATCATCCAGGTCAACATCATCGATTGAGTAAAGCTACTTGAAATGGTCTCCCATAAATCCAAGGCATTCTTTTAAAGCAAATATATTACATACTTCAACTTTATTGTACGATGCATTCAAGCCTATTCAAGATTCTTTCAATTCTTCTAAGCCACTTTTCAGCCTCAGTAAGATCTGTAGTGCCCTTAAAGTCAATTACCCTTTACTTCTTCAATCTATTGTAATTCCTATCTATAGCAAGTCCTACATATGCTTTTATTGCAAATCTCTACATCATCTTAGCAAACTATATG
Organism: Omphalea diandra; assembly: GCA_949677035.1. NCBI lineage: Eukaryota > Viridiplantae > Streptophyta > Magnoliopsida > Malpighiales > Euphorbiaceae > Omphalea > Omphalea diandra. Next base: position 33,920 of record CATIWR010250898.1, read on the forward strand.
ATATTTGGGTTTATACCCACAGCTGAAATATTTCGTGACATCTTTAGATTCTCTGCAACATGGTCAACATGCTCACATGCATGAATGGACTTAACAGACTTATCTCTAACCTCTAGGCCAGTATGAACTCTATCATGTGCATCCATACTCCTATAGGCCAATGCATGTAAGATTAACACAATGCAAATATCATATATATCACATTCATATTACACATGTCTACAAAATCATTTATCTGCTCTGATACTACTAAAATGCGATGTCACATCTACCAATCATTTAAAATTCTCTCAGTCTATCCATTTGTCATTAAAAGACTTGATTTCAAATTTTTTCACTGTCTCTTGTTCACAACATAGTAACTATTTATGATAAAGTACACATGGCTAAACAAACTAAAATACTAAGAGACTGCATACTGGCCCAACCTCTATTAGAGCACTAGACAACAACTTCGAAATGTAACTAGACACAATCTTTAGTCTACTCTTCCTAAAATAAAAATTAATGCAAAAGAAGTGAGCTTACATACTTAGTAAGTAAATGCATAATGATACTTAAATCTCAAATAACATAACAACATTTAAATATAAATAAATTATCATCATATCCATGTTCGTATTATAGAATTTTTACTCTTAATTGTCACATAGGCTATCAATATCACTACCACAAAGGCTTTCATTCCAGTTGTCACATAGGCTATAAATATTTTATTGCCACATAGGCTATAGATATCATTGTCACACAGGCTATAGAATGTTATTGCCACACAAGCTGTTATATTTTATTGCCACACAGACTATTATATTTTATTGCCACACAGGCTATAGATATCATTGTCACACAGGCTATCAAATAGTGTCACTTGCCAACAACATCAACTATTAGTATTTCAATAAATCAACTATAAATTCGACAAAATTTCAATAATATAATGATTAATAACAACACCCATAATTTTGGCAGCTCATATCACCACATACTACCATTGTAAAGTCATAATTTATCAACGTCTCATGAAAATAAATAATTCAAGAGTATAACAATCTTTTCATCAATGTATTCCTCAATATCATCATATTTAATAACATTTCATTCCATTGAGTATATGTTCATGGCATTTAACCAATCACACGTATAGTACCATTAGCTATTTACTTACTTCCTCCTTCAAGCTTATTAAGCCATAGACGGTCCCGACTTATTCTCACTATTATCTTCAATGCCTCGAGGAGCTATTTCAATACAACAAATCAGCCCATGATGATAAACTAAGATTTTCATCTTGTTGTGCAACTATGGCAAGATTCATGCAAGTGGACCTAGTGTTTATGCATATTTTCCTTATATGGCAGCCTAAGCTTGCTATACTATCATAACAATAACTCCAGACATACTCATCCAAATTACTTGATTATTTTTTTCAAACAAACTAGACACATAATGATACAACATATTCAAATTTCAAGCCAATATCAAACACACAGAAAATGTGGTGAATTTTCAATTTTTCCTTATTGCAATGTCATCTCAGTCTGAGTAGATCTTACATTCTTTGTGTATCACAAATTGTACAAATCCAGTTGTAATAATAATCTACCATTAGTTATAAAACAAAGAAAGGAATATTTTTCATGTTTTACTCATTGTCTAATTCAATCTATAAAGTCACCAAAACAAAGGACCAAATCTCAGGGTAAGCAGGTTTATAACATGTTGACAAACAGTCATGATGAAGGGACAATATCTCAACAACCGTGTTGGATTTGGCAACAATATTTCACAGACATAAATATACAACTTTAAAGTTTGGACCAACAACAAATTCTGAATCTATGGCCATCAAATTCTTGGAAAAAATAATTAAAAGAAAGGTAAGGTTTCATCCAAATACAGGGTCAACCCTAATCAATGAGACATATCTCTTGCCATATAGCAAATCAATCAAAACTGATTTAATGTATTTAGATGGATATAAAGCTATAAATTTCATGTTTTGAACTTTGTCAAAATCAGAACATAAGGCCATCAAAATATAATAAAACAAAAAGACTAGGGTCATTTCGATTGGTTGTGAAGCAACCCTAATGAAGGAGCCATATCTCCTCACACACACAAAATCAAGCAAAGTTGTTTCATATGCATTTATATAAGACATAAAGCTATAACTTTCATATTTTGTACTTTCCCTAATTCATCTTCTATGGTTATGAAATCGTGGGTATAAAATTCTACTCTAACAGCAAAATCAACACAATCAGCTCTTGTTCTCTTGAATTTCAACTTCGATCCAAAAGTTCTATCACAAATACTCCATAATTCTTACTAACCATGCATGATTAACATGTCATAAGGGGTTAATTTCATGTTAAAAGAAGATAAATTAACTTACCTAATGTCCCAGAATTAGAAAACCTTAGAATTCTTTCCTAGGCAGCTCACTCTTCTTCCTCTCCTTCTTGTTCTTTTTCTTCTTCTTCTTCTTCTTCTTACTTTCTTTCTTTCTTCCTTAACTCTATCTTTGTTTTTTTGTACCTCATGTCTAACCCCCCAATTATGATCCTAAAGGGTTAAAAATTACACTTGTAAGCCTATTACAACAAGATAAAATGATGGTGTTTCATTTATATTGGTTGGAAGTTCACTTTTCCTCTTTTAATCCCTCTTCTTCACTCCTCAAGCACCTTCATCCATATCCTAATCCCTAGATGCTCCTTATACTTTTAAATAATCCCTAAAATACCATTATTTATGATACTATAACATGCACACAACATAAGATAATTTTTCATGTAACCATACAAACATTACATATATGTTCAAGTGTCCCAAATGTAATGGTGCAAGTGTCATTGTCGTGTTTCTCCAATTAAAATGTCAAAACAATTATTTATCCAATGCATATATTCAAATATAATGTAATTAAAATGCATATAATTTAGGTTGAGGATGTTACAAGTTGTCCAACCCTTTCCAAGAACTGAGGGTTGTATAACCCAGCTGAAAGGTTGTATGAACTAGAGGTTGTACAACCTTAGTCAGAGGCTATACAACTTTATAAGCCTTGTTTTCTTCTATAAATACCCACTTCGAACATGTTCTTCTCTCTTATTATGTTTGACTCCCAAACTATATTAAGAACTTTTTTAAGGTCTCTCCTTCCCTAATCTAGTATGATCTACCATGGGTAGGCTTGTCAGCCCTTCGCTACCTTTCCATTGTTCATCTTGATGCACACTTTCTATAGGCAGCCTAAGACTTATGGGATTCGACTACCCATACATTTCATTTTGGAGATGTGGAGATATGCCCCCCTACTAGAGGAATTTGGCACCATTCTCGACTACTATGTCACAGCTACAATTCAGATTGCATTGCCTCAGTTGGATTACCCTTATGTTCAAAAGATGGTAGAGCTATTCGACATGCAGTATGAGGAGATCCCCATGTATACTTTGAGCAAGAAGAAAATCCTTATGGCTTCTTTTACCACACTCTTCGCCTTTAGAAGCCATATTCGGGCAGCTCAAGGCCACATTATTGTTGCCATTTTTATGGTCAAGTACTTATTATGGAGAGAGGATGAAGAGATTGATCTATAAGGATTATCACTCTTAGAGGGAGCTGAATTAAGGATGACCCCTATACCGATAATCTTGAGTGAGACAATTGTGGGACTTGACAGAGTAGCACTTGGTGTTAGCAATTCTTTCACGAAGAGCCTATTATAGCTTCAGGTAAGAGTTTCTTCTTACAACCTCTTTTATTGGGATTATTGCTTAGCTTTTTTCTTTTTATTTATTGCTCTAACTTTTGCCTAGACCACCCTTGTGAGTTTTCAATCTAGCGGGCTGCTCCTTTTTACTTAGGTCGCTCTTTTGAGTTTTCAACCTAATGAGCATATTTTTATTTTTATTTTATTTTTCATTTCTTTTTTCCTCTTTTTTTCTTTCTTCATTAGCTGCTCTTACCATGAATGCAACACTTTACTACTATAGCATCATTCAAATCGTCGCCTAACAAGGCAAGCTGCTACTAGGGCCAAGTGGGATGAATGGATGTCCTATATCACCATTGCCAACATTCATCCGAGCTACCTATGGCGGAATTTGTCACATGTTACCCTGAGGACTTACAGAGATTGCTACATTCTTCCTACCTTGGCTTCAGGTACATTTTATGATCTAGCCTGTGTACATCGCCAGTTCAATGTTCCTCAGTCTGAGACACAGTTCCTTCTTTCATTTGTAGAGGGTTCTTTATCCCAGCGTTTCTTGGATAGAGTTGAGGCTACGTGGACTAGCAGCCACATCTATTACTTCTACATCAGTCGAGACTCATAGTCTAATGATGATGTAGACTACATGGCATGGTTGCACGACCTTTAGTGCTATAGGCATCACATTAGAAAATAGTAGACAAATGATCTTTCATTGAAAATATTGTTTTATATTTACTTTTAGTTCAAAAGCATGTACTAATTCACTTTAGTTATGCAAATGTACTTCCACATGATATTATGCTTAACACAAATCATATTCATTTTTCTCATTAAATGTTAATTAAGTGCATAATTTATGCTCTTAATGTTGGCACATTAGACCATCTGATTGTCTTGCTTAGTGCCTCTATCTTGCTGACCCTTTGCTCATTCATCCTTGCTACTTCTATTATTGTCTAGCTATCTTATCTATTAGGTTTTATAGAACATGCACAATGGAAAAACAATGTTTTTCTACATATAACCCACCAAGAATCCATGTGATTAGATTAAATAAAAAAAGAGGATGCAAAAAGCTTACCAATTTAAATGAATGATCGTAAATTTGTTGGAAGATAGAGAGGGGGTTTACACTAGTAATACTCAACCTCGAGCTTGGGGTCAAATCTAAACATCACCAAAGGATGATCGCCCTCTACAAGTATCCACATCAGTAAGATCTATCCAAAACACAAGGTGTGCTAGCACTATGGTCTCTCTTTCTATGTTTTATGTTTTGAAGGAAAACGTGAACACCTTTTTTTCTACATAAAACCTTAAAATGTGTATGTATATATATATATATATATATATATATATATATATATATATATATATCTTAACTGCTAAGATTTTTTATGCCAAGTATATATCTTAAAGGATACAATAAAAGAAAAATATCTAATTTTGTTTTTAACCTTTTAAAACGAAATAGATATTTAAAACAATTTAGGTAATGTTTTTAATTATCTTAACTATAAATAGAGAGAGAAGTAAAACCCAATTTCATTTTGGGTCTATTCTAAGTATGTGACCCTTTAGGTTCACATAATCTTAGTACAAGCCCGAAACCAATTTTTGACCCATAAGTCATAAGTGGCCTCTAGCAAGACATTATGACTAATCAAATTATGTAAAGGTCAATAATCTAACCTAACCTATTTCATAAATAATATTATAGTCCTTTTGTCACATTATATCTCAATTGAACATAATACACAGAGCATGTCCTCCTTATATAGTTCAATTCTTTCTTGATCTCCAAGTAGACTGATATAAAATGACATTGATAACCATTATCAATTCATTGCCACATGGTCATGCAATCCTTTTAAATATAAGTTGTCGAGGGGTCCAAGATATTTTTCTCATAAAATATATGTGGGACAAATTCATTCTTAATCATTCATATTCCTTTATATAATTTACTCTATGCTCAATAATAGTTTGTATGACCATCTAATTAAAGATAATGTTTACTATATCAAAATATGAAGTTCATCATTTTGGAATCTATGGTGATTTTCAAGTCAGAGGATTAAATTAATACTATTGCATGAGAATCACTTATGACTATTAATCTATGTAGTGTTCTCATAGTGGGTCGATCTAATACAATGTTTCTTAAATATGTATCTATGTGTTTGACTTAATATCACATATCCATGACTAGTAAAACATAGTCATCAATCAAACACATATTAGTCTTCTTTCATTATTATCCCCACAATAATGACTGATTAGTGACAATTTAGAATAGAGTTTTTTATACCTAAAAGTTTTACTATCAAATCACAAACTTAAAGACATTAGGTAGAATTAACTATTCATAAAGTTTATTATTTAACTGTAAATAAAAGAGATATTTAATAAAAAGCAACCATGACATTCTAAAAAAAATATACATTACAAGCATTGGTCTAGGGTATATAACTAACACTGCTAATGGTCCCCTAGTGGGCGGTCACACTCTCGACTTTTGCTTACATTCAATTATTATTATTTATTTTTCATGCTCTAATTTTTGTCTAAGCCGCCCTTTTGAGTTTTCAACTTAATGAGCTTTTGTTCTTCTTTTCCTTTTTTTTTTTTTTTTTTTTATTATTTGCCCTAATTTTTGCCTAAGCCACCTTTTTGGGTTTTTAACTTGACGGGCTATTTCAATTTTCACACACCTCACATGAAATATTTCTTTAATAGTCTATGTTCACTGGCTTGATGAATTCATTCCCATCCATATCTATTTGTTTTACTATGCCACCTGAGTATATATGTTTGACCACATCGAGCCCTTCCTAATTTGACCTATTTTCCTCGGGGATCCTGAATTTCCGACTGGACTGGCTTCAACACTAGATCAACAACCCTTATCATGCTTGGTTTAACATTTATGTTAAATGCGCAGGAAATTATGGCTGGATATAGCTGAATGTGATACAGAGCCTTCAATCTTTTTTCGTTTAGTAGAGCTAGTTGTTCAAATCGACTTCTTACCCATTGGTACTTTGGAATGTCATATTTCATCAGCACTCATAAAGACTTCACTTCCAACTTGATTAGAAGTACTACCTCTATCCCATATACCAAAGAGTATGGTGTCATCCCAGTTGATGTTCTTGTCATAGTTCGATAACCCTATAAGTTAAAGGGTAATTTCTCAAACCAATCTTGATACGTCTTAACCATTTTGATGAGGATATTTTTTGACATTCTTATATGTTGCTTCCATTGTTATATTGGCCTGTGGGCTATAAGGTGATGACTTATGGTGGACTACTCTGTATTTTCCCAACATAACCTTAACGTTTGCTTGAAAATGAACACCATTATTTGTAAAAAAATGGTGCTACGCATCATAACAATAATTGAGGATTTTCTCAATGAATCGTGCCATCTACTTTGCCCTCAGCTTACTGAAGGCTTTTGCATCTACTTATTTTAAAAAGTAATCCACTACCACAATGATGTATATATGCCCTTTTATAGAAATCAACTTGATCTCCCTGATTACATCGATGCCCCCATGCTACAAATGGCCAAGGTGAGGTCAAATTGTGCAACTTAGTTGGTGGCAAGTGACTAAGGCTAGCATGAACCTGACATTCATGAGAACTCTAAAACTTTTGAATATAGTCATGCTCCCTAGATGTAATGACCATTTTCATTTACAAATCATGGCATTCATGTCCAAAAATACATATGCATAAATGTTTATTCATCATACATTCACATTCCAACATGTATTTAATATACATATATGTTAACTAATGTTCAAGGCTAGTGACCATAAATAAGTTCCTATCTAGATATATGTACATGACACAAGGAGAGATAAAGTTGGAATTTAAATGATGACCTGTGGTTTATATGTCTCTATGCAAAACTTTAAGCACCAAAGTGTCCAATCCCTATGCTTCAGTATCTGAAAAATGTAATTGCAATTTGGTGAGTCGCAACTCAATGAATAAAAATAGTAATCAAATTCTTATGTCACAACCAACAATAAAATATCATCAGGATACATTACAAGTATAACAATTGATATGCAAGTGCAAATGCAATATATTGATTTTTGAAGGACCTTGCAAGGCAAACACTGCTCCCGAGAATTCATGTGATTCAAGTGACATTTGATTTTGCAGGCCATCATATAACAAGTGAATCATTTGATCAATAACATGTGCCAATATGACATGTTGGTCCCTTTTCCATGTGATTTGCAAGGGTTTGACAAGACAGTCACAATAACCTTTTAGTTCCATATGCAATTGTTCATTCACAACGGTATACCAAGTAATCATTAAGAGCATATAATTCTCACTTGACTTGTATTCACATGTAAAGTGTAACAATTCAATCTCATATACATGTAATAGAACATAATCATATTATAAAATTATCACACATTCACATTAAATTCTAATTATGGTTTTTACTCACCTTTCATCGTGACCAACCTTTATTGTAGGTTTGGTTCTCTCTTTAGGGCTTCTTGAAAGTGTTGAGATCCTAACATTTGATATATACATGGTTATAACTATGTCAAAATGATTATGAATACTTGGTATGCAATTATGGCATGATCCATGCAAGTAGACCTAGTGTTTATCACAGTTTCTTTATATGGCAGTCTGACCTTGCTACACTCTCATAGAAATAACTCTTTATATACTTATCCAAGTGACTTTATTCTTTTTTCAAATAAAATAGACACATAATTGCACAACATATTCAAATTTTAGGCCAATATAACACATAAAAATGTGGTGAATTTTTGAATTTTTCACTATTTCAATGTCATCTTGGTCTAAGTAGGTCTTACATTCTTGGGCATATCTCAAATTATACAAATAAAATTGAAAAACTAATTTACCTGAAATTACAAAACACATAAAGGAACATTTTTCTTGTTTTACTCTTTGTCTAATTCAGTCTATAAAGTCACCAAAATAAATGACCAATCTCAAGATGAGTAGGTTTTCAACATTGTGACAATCAGCCATGATGAAGGGGCAATATCTCAACAACTATGCTAAATTTGGCAAAATTATTTTACAAGCATGTAGATAATACATAAATATACAACTTTCAAGCTTAAATTCATCATCAAATTTTGAATCTATGGTCATCAAATTCTTAGAAAATAGAATTATAAGACTGATGAGTTTTCATCCAGGTATAGGGTCAATCACAATCAATAAGCCATATCTCTTTCCACACAACAAGTCAATCAAAACTGCTTTATAGGTATTTATAGGGGATATAACTCTACAAATTTTATGTTTTTCACTTTATCAAAATTAGCACTTAAAGTCATCAAAATATATGAAAACAAAAAGACTGAGGTGATTTCGGTTGGTTGTGAACCAGCCCTAATGAAGGAGCCATATCTCCTCATACACAAGACATCAAGCAAAAATGTTTCACATGCATTTAGGTGGGGCATAGAGCTACAACTTTTATATTTTACACTTTCCTTAATTCCTCTTCTAGGGTTATAAAATCATGGGTACAAAATTTTGTTCTAACAATAAAACCAACACAATCAACTCTTGTTCTCTTGAATTTCAAATTCCATACATGAGCTCTACGTCAAATACTTAATAATTCTTACAAACCATGCATGATTAACATGTCATGATGGGTTTATTTCATGTAGGAAGAAGATAAATTAACTTACCTATTTTTCCAGAACCATAAAACCTTAGGATTCCTTCCTAGGCAGCTCACTCTTCTCCTTCTCCTTCTTCTTTTTCTTATTCCTTTCTTTCTTTCTTCCTTAGCTATCTCTTCCTTTTGTTGTCCCTCACATTTAACCTCTCTATTCTGATCCTAAAGGGTGAAAAATTCCACTTGTAAACCTATTGTAACAAGACATAATCAAGGTGTTTCATTTCCATTGGTTGAAAGTTCACTTTCCTCTTTTAGTCCCTCTTCTTCACTCCTTCATCACCTTTATCCATCTCCTAATCCCCATATGCTCCTTTTACTTTTAAATAAGCTCCAAAGCAACATTATTTATGATGCTATAACATGCACATAACATAAGATAATTTGCTATGCAACTATACAAACATTACATATATTTTCAAGTGTCCTAAATGTATTGGTGCAAGTGTTATCATCGTGCTTATCCAATTCACATGTCTAAATGATTATTTATCCAATGCATATGTTCATGTGGAATTTAAAATCATTTATATAATGAATATGTTCATGTGATAATGCCAATGAATGTGGAAAGGGATGTTACATTTCTTCCCCTCCTACAAAGAATTTTGTCCTCAAAATTCAATACCTATAAATAAATATGGATATTGTCGTTTCATGTTCTCTTCGGTTTCCCATGTAGCCTCTTCTTGTGAGTGGTTTCTCCATAACACCTTAACTAAAGGGATTTCTCAATTTTGTAACTATTTTGTCTTATAATCAATAATATCTACTGGTTCTTTAATGTAACTTACATCATATGCAATTGTTATTATTAGATCCGTAAGTATATGTGTAGGATTGCACTGATACTTTCTTTACATACTCGCATGGAATACGTTATGAATATGAGCTATCTCTAGTAGTAGTGCTAGATTATAAGTTAATGGATCAATTATTTCTAGGATCTCATAGGGTCCTCTGTATCGAGAACTCAGTTTCCCCATCTTTCCAAATCGAATTATTCATTTCCATGGTGAAACTCGAAGAAACACTTTGTCTCCCACCTCATATTCCATTTCTCTTTTGTGTTGGTCTGCATAGCTCTTTTCCCTATTTTGTACTACTATAAGTTTGCTCTTGATTACCTTCACCTTATCCATAGTGTCTTGCACTAGTTCTAGACCTTATAAAACACACATCCCTTCTTCATCCCAGTCGATAGGACTTCAACATTTTCTTCCTATAGTGCTTCATATGGTGCCATCTGTACACTACTGTGATAATGATTATTATAAACAAACTCAATCAAGGCAATATATTTATCCCATGCACCTTTGAACTCTATCACACAAGCTCGAAGCATGTCTTCAAGTGTTTGAATTGTCCATTTGTCTGAGGATGAAAAGCAGTATTGAAACTCAACTTAGTATCCAAGCTTGTTGTAAATTGACTCAAAATTGAGATGTAAATCATGAATCTCTATTTGATATAATGGGCACTAGAATGCCATGTAATTTAACAATTTCATCCACATATTTCTTGGCTAAGTGCTTAAGTGAACTACCCCATCAAATAGGGAAAAAGTGAGCTGACTTAGTTAGTCTATCAATGATCACCTATATAACATCATTCTTCTTCAAAGTCCTTAGTAACCTATATACAAAGTCCATGGTTATTCTTTTCCATTTTCATACTGGAATCACCAATGGTTTCAATTTTCCAACTGGTGCTTGATGTTCAGTTTGATCTGCTGATAAGTCAAACATGCTAAAACATAGGTTGCTACATCTTTCTTCATTATAGGCCACCAAAAATGAGATCACAGTGCATTATACATCTTCGTCATTCCTGGATACATTACATAAGGAGCACTATATGCTTTTTCTAGGATTTCTCTTTATAAATTATCAACATTAGGCACATAAATATGAGAACCCAACATCAAGGCATCATTTCAAATATCAAAATCTCCATGTCTCCCATGTTTTACCATTTCAATCATTCTATATAACTTTGGATCCTTGCCCTATGCTTCTTTAATTCAATCATACAACATTGGTCTCACTTGAAATGTAGCAATCAGTACCCCATTCTTTTGTATGTTTAGTTCCATATTCATATCTCGTAATTGAACTAAATAAGACAATGAAAATACCTGTAAATGAGCTATATCGCTTCTTGATTTCCTACTCAAAGCATTAGTAACCACATTTGCCTTTCATGGGTGATACTCAATGGTGCAATCATAATCCTTTAGTAGTTATAATCACCAACTTTGTCTCATGTTTAATTCTTTTAGCTCATCAAATACTTCAAGTTCTTATGATCTGCAAATATCTGAAAAGTTTCTCCATATAAGTAATATCTCCATATTTTCAAAGCAAACACAATGGTAGCAAGTTCTAGGTTATGCACTAGGTATGATAATTCATAAGGTTTTAGTTGTCTAGATGCATATACAATTACTTTACGGTGCTGCATTAAAACACATCCTAAACCTTGATGAGAGGCATCACTATATACTACAAATCCTTAGGTACTAGTAGGAATGGTTAACATTAAAGCAGATGTCAATCTATCTTTTAATTCATCAAAACTCTCTTGACATGCTTTAGACCACTGAAATGCTACATTTTTCCAAAGTAACTTAGTCAAAGAAGAAACTATAAGTGAAAACACCTCAATAAATCGATGATAGTACCCAGCTAGTCCTAAGAAACTTCAAACTTTTACAACATTCCTTGGGGTTTCCAATTTTACTATTGGTTCAATTTTGTTTGGATCCACCTCTATGCCCTTTTCAGAAACTATGTCTTAAAAATACCACATGCTCAATCCAAAACTCGTACTTGTTTAATTTAGCAAATAGCTATTTTTTTCTCAAAATTTGCAACATAATCCTTAAATGTTGTTCATGCTCCTCTTTGATCCTTGAATACACCAATATGTCATCAATGAACACAATTACAAATTTGTCTAAGTAAGGCTGGAACACTTTGTTCATAAGAGTTATAAACACAGTTGGTGCATTAGTCAAATCAAATGGCATCACCAAAAATTCATAATTTCCATACCTTGTTTGAAAAGCTATCTTCGGTACATCAAGGTTTGAAATTTTGAGCTGATAATATCTTGAATTCAAATAAATTTTAGAAAACACCCATATTCCTTGTAACTGGTCAAATAGATCATCTATCCTTGGTAAAGGACACTTGTTCTTCATAGTAACCTGATTTAACTGCCTGTAATTAATACACAGCCTCATTGTCCTATCTTCTTTTTAATAAATAATACTGGAGCACCCCAACGTGACACACTCGATCTGATGAATCCTTTTTCAAGTAGTTCTTGTAATTGGGTCTTAATTCTCTCGACTTAACTGGGGCCATCTTATAAGGTGGAATTGATATCAATGTAATTCCTGGGACTAACTCAATTATGAATTCTATCTCCCTATAAAGTGGCAAACCAGGTAAGTCAATTAGGAAAACATTTGGAAACTCATTTACCTTGAAAATATTTTGAAGTAATTCATTTATAAACCTTGTGTCCACTATGTGCCAAATAAACCTCACAATTAGTTTTGATCATACGAAATGTCTTAATAGCAGAAACTAGACATGTAGGTACAATTTACCTTTCCCCTTGAAACACAACCCTTGTATTATTTGGAGATTCCAGAACAACTTTCATAGTAAAACAATTCACTATTGCATGATATTTAGACAACCTATCCATACCCAGTATCACATCAAATTCACGTAGTGGCAATAATACTATATCAGTATTAAACTCAATGTCATCAATGTGAATCACTCAATTAGGACATACCTTATCCACAATCATCACATCTCTCAAAGGAGTACTACCACGTAGATTAAAATCTAAAGGTTAATGCTTACTACATAATTGTGATGCCATGTTCAATGAAATGAATGAATATGTAGAGCCAAGATCAATTAATGCATCAACTTCTAAATTATGGAGAATAAGTTTACCAGCAATTACTTTTAGAGTAATAATAGCTTCTTGCCTAGTCATGGAAAATACTCTGGCCTGTGTCGAAGGTCTAAAACTCTGACCTTATGATATGCTCATACCTTGGCCAATTGTGGTTGTTATGCTTCTGCTTCTACCCCTGCCAAATGATACTCCAATTCCACTTGCCTTTGAAACTTCAATTATGGACTTTGATGTAGCTCTGCCTCTGCCTCTGCCTCCCTCTGAAATTCTAGATCTTTCAAGACAATCTCTATGCATATGATCAAGAGACCCACGAAAGTAGCACAGACCAACCAATTTTCTACATTCACCCATATGTTGCCTACCATAATGTACGCATGAGGGTTGTTGTTTTGTAACTTGGCCTTAACCATTGCCTACATATGATGAAACACTTAATCTTCTGCCTTTATAGTTAAAGTAACCACCCTTAGCACTGGACTATGATGACATATAATCTCTACATTTACCTATCTTTATGTTAAAATCTCCTATAAACTTAATAGGCCCTCTTTTTACTCGTTGCTTTATCCTTTCTTTTTTTAATATTTCCACCCTGATTACAACAACTTTTAGCTTGGTATAACTTTTAAGATCTGTAGTCATGATCTTACTTCTGATCTCATATCTCAGTCCCTTTTCAAACTTTTGACATTTGTCCTTATTAGTGGCCACCATGAAGGATGCATAATGAGATAATTGATTAAATTTTACCTCATACTCAACTATAGTCATCTCCCACTGTTTTAGGTTCATAAATACTCTTCTTTTATCATCTTTATACACATCTGGCTTGTAATTATTATTGAACTCAAAGAAAATCATCCTATGTAAGCACTAAAGGTTAGACATCACTCCCTGGAATGGTTTCCTGCCAATCATATGCATCTCCCTGTAATAGCGACACTGCATAATCAAACTTTTCTTCTAGTATGCATTTCATCAAATTCCAAACTCTTTATGTTCTTTTTAGCCATGTCTCTGCCACTGATGGATCTGTGGTACCACTAAAGTCAACTGCATCTTATTTTCTTAATTTGTTATATCTTCTTTCTCTTTGAATTTCTAGACCCTACATTATTGGTTCACCAATTCTATGTTATGGATGACCACGAGATATGTGTTGAGCATGAGATTGTGTCAGAGATCTAACTCTATCAGTAGGTTGATCTCTTAACGGTTGACATGATGCTTTTATGGAATGCAAATCGGCTGACTCCTCTCCCCTTGGTGAGCGATGGGTACTACCATGACTACCCTCTGCTAATGCCTTATACACATATAAGATTATGTCATATGATAATGCAAAATAGTGCAAAAGTCATGTCATGTTCATATTTATGTCCCTATGGAATCTATCCCTCCTCTGATACCAAAAACTATAACGACAATTTTCATTTACAAATCATGGTATTCATGTCCAAAAATACATATGCATAAAGGTTTATTCATCATACATACACATTCCATCATGTATTTAATGTACATATATGTTAACTAATGTTAAAGGCTAGTGACTATAAATAGGTTCATATCTAGATATATGTACATGATAAAAGGAGAGAGAGAGTTGGAATTCAGCTGACGACCTGTGATCCATATGTTTCTATGTAAAACTCTAAGCACCAAAGTGTCCAATTCCTATGCTTTAGTATCTAAAAAATGTAATTGTGATTTGGTGAGTCATGACTTAATGAATAAAAACAATAATCAAATTCTTATGGCACAACCAACAATGAAATATCATCAGAATACAATATAACTATAACAATTGATATGTAAATGCAAATGCAATAGATTAATTTTTGTCATGACCTTACAAGGCAAAAATTGTTCTTGGGAATTCATGTGCTTCAAGTGACATTTGATTTTGCAGGCCAGTATATAATAAGTGAATCATTTGATCAATAACATGTGTTAGCAGGACATATTGGTCCCTTTTCCACGTGATTTGTAAGTGTTTAACAAATATGTCACCACATCCTTTTAGTTCCATATAATTCTCAGTGGTATATTGAGTAATCATTAAGTACATATAATTCTCAGTTGATTTGTATTTACATGTAAAGTGTAACAATTCAACCTCATATACATGTAATAGAATATAATCATATTATAAAATTATCATATATTCACATTAAAATCTAATTATGTTTTTTACTCACCATTCGATGTGACCAACCTTTATGGTAGGTTTGGGTCTCTTTCTAGAGCTTCTTCAAAGTGTTGAGATCCTAACATTTGATACATACATTGTTATAAGTATGTCAAAATGATTATGAATGCTTGGTATCCAATTATGGCAAGATCCATGCAAATGGACCTAGTGTTCATCATAGTTTCCTGATATGGCAGCCTGACCTTGCTACACTCTCACAAAAATAACTCTTGATATACTTATCCAAATGACTTCATTCTTTTTTTCTCAAATAAAATAAACACATAATGATGCAACATATTCAAATTTTATGTCAATATAAGACACATATAAAATGTGGTGAATTTTTGAATTTTTCCCTATTTCAATGTCATCTTGGTATGAGTAGGTCTTACATTTTTGGATATATCTAAAGCTGCACAAATAAAATTTCAAAAATGATTTACCTAAAATTACAAAACACATAAAGCAATATTCTTCATGTTTTACTCTTTGTCTAATTCAGTCTATAAAGTCAGCAAAACAAATGATCAATCTCAGAGTAAGCAGGTTTTTAACATGGTAACAATCAGTCAAGATGAAGGGGCAATATCTTAACAACCATTCTAAATTTGGCATAAATATTTTATAGGCATGTAGATAATACATAAATATACAAATTTCAAGTTTTACATATCACCAAATTTCGAATCTATAGCCATCAAATTCTTAGAAAACAGAATTATAAGGCTGATGAATTTTTCATTCGGGTACAGGGTCAGTCACAATCAATGAGCCATATCTCTTTTCACACAACAAATCAATCAAAACTGCTTTACACGTATTTAGAGGGGAATAACCCTACAAATTTAATGTTTTTCACTTTGTTTAAATCAACACATAAAGTCATCAAAATATATGAAAATAGAAAGCCTGAGGTGATTTCAGTTGGTTGTGAACCAGCCCTAATGAAATAGCCATATCTTTTCACACATAAATTCAAGCAAAAATGTTTCATATGCATTTAGGTGGGCATAAAGCCATAACTTTCATATTTTATACTTTCCTTAATTCCTCTTATAGGGTTATGAAATCATGGGTAAAAATTTCTGCTCTAATAACAAAACCAACACAATCAACTCTTATTCTTGAATTTCAACTTCCATACATGAGCTCTACATCGAATACTCCATAATTCTTACAAACCATGCATGATTAACATGTCATGAGGGGTTAATTTTATATGGGAAGAAGATAAATTAACTTACATATTTTCGCAGAACAAAAAAACTTTTGGATTCCTTCCTAAGCAACTCACTTTTATCCCCCTCCTTCTTCTTCTTCTTCTTCTTTTTCTTATTCTTCTTCCTTTTTGTCTTTCTTCCTTAGCTCTCTCTTTCTTCTGCTGTCCCTTACACTCTCTATTCTGATCCTAAAGGGTGAAAAACTCCACTTGTAAACCTATTATAACAAGACAGAATCATGGTGTTTCACTTCCATTGGTTGAAAGTTCACTTTGCTCTTTTAGTCTCTCTTATTCACTCCTTCATCACCTCCATCCATCTCGTAATCCCCATATGCTCCTTATACTTTTAAATAAGCTATAAAACACCATTATTTATGACATTATAACATGCACACAACACAAGATAATTTTTCATGCAACTATACAAGCATTATATATATGTTCGAGTGTCCCAAATCCAATGATGCAAGTGTCATCATTGTGCTTATCCAATTGATATGTCTAAATGATCATTTATCCAATGCATATGTTCATGTGGGATTTCAAATCATTTATGAAATGAATATGTTCATGTGATAATACCAATGAATATGGATATAGATGTTACACTAAAAGTCCAGTAGTATACCAATATCAAAATTTTCTTTGCCAAAACTCTATTGTCCATATGGGGACCACAATCTCCTACTTGCATTTCTTTCATGATTTTGCTGGCCTCTTTCTTAGCCAAACAATGAAAATGGACTCCTTTAGGCATCCTTTTATCTATTGCTTTATCATAAACCATAAACTATGAAGACAACATTTGGATCACATCTTTATGCTTATTCTCAGCTTCTTTAAGATATTCATCATTTTCCAAATACCTTTGTATGTCAAAATACCAGGGGCAATTTTCCACTGACACATGCATTACTCCTTCATCCATGTAATATGGAGGCCTAAACTATAGCATGATAAACACTTTCATAGGCATCACCTTTAACCCATCACAAATAGAAACCAAAGTGGTCAAGGCATCAGCCATTGCATTTTCTTCCTTTTATAGATGACGAAATGTGACTCTGAAAATTTTGCACCAATCATTTAACATGTTCTAAATATGGGTCCAAACCTTTTTCTTTCAATTCCCATTATTTGATTACTTATGAAATGACTAGCAACGAGTCCCCAAACACCTCCGTTGTCCTAACCCTTATTTGCCTCAAGAGTTCAAGCCCTAATGCATAGGCTTCGTATTTAGCCATATTATTAGTCACCCTATAGTTCAACTTCTTAGCTATAAGGAAAAGCTCTCCTTCTAAAGAGAACTGTATTACTTCTACATCTGCACCTTTCTTATTCATAGCTCCATGAAAGTATACTCTCCATCTTTGAGGCTCAATTGCTCCTAACCCTTTATTTAGGAACTAGGGAAGTTTAGATTCCCCTTGTTCAAGAGGTTGCTGCACCAAGTACTCTAAAATTGCCCGCCCTTTGATCACTTTCTTAGCCATGTATTTAATGTGGAACTCAATCAATAAGATCAACCATTTTGGCAACCTTCCTGTTAGGGAAGGGGCATCATACAAGTATTTAACAAAATCAAGCTTTGAAACCACCTTTACAGAATATGATTAAAAGTAAAGCCTCAGCTTCTTTATTGCCCATACCAGTGCTAAACAAGTCTTCTCCACCTGGTTATACTTTACTTCATAAGACAGTAACTTCTTACTAAGATAATACACTGCATGTTAGTTCCATGTTCCATCTTTCTAAGCTAACATTGCACCTACAGAACTATCTTTTACTGTTAGATACAAAGTTAAGAATTTTCCATGTTTTAGTGGCTTTAATATCGACGGCTTACTTAGATGCTCTTTTATTCTTTCAAAGGCCTTTTGGCATTATTCATTCCACTTCATCAGTTAATTCTTCTTTAATATCTTAAAGATCCACCTACAAATATAAGTTGGTCTTATTATGAATAACTCATGAACTACAAGCAACCTAGAAAACCCTAGATCTCATTCTTCGTCTTAGGTACAAGCATGTCCTGAATTGCCTTTACCCTATCTAGATCCACTTCAATTCCTTTCTCACTGACCATTTGTCCTAACAGCTTACCAAAGGTGGCCCGGAACACACACTTCTTTGGATTCAACCGTAAGTTGTACTCATCAACTCTTTTTAAAAACTTCTCTAAAGCTTCAATATGCCCTTCTTTTATTTTTGACTTTACCATCATGTCATCCACATTCACTTCCACCTCTTTATGGATCAAGTCATGCAACAAGGAAGTTATTTTTCACAAGTATATCACTCTCATGTTCTTTAACCTAAAAGCATCACCTTATAGTAATGTGTCCCCTATTATATGATAAACGATGTCTTTACCTTATTTGTGATATCCATGAGAATCTTGTTATACCTGGAGAATTCATCCATGAAGGAATACATAACACAAGTTGTGGCATTACCAACTAGCATGTCTATATGTGGAAAAAAAAATTGTCATTTAGGCATGCCTTGTTCAAATCCCTATAATCGACACACATATTTACTCTTTTATCCTTCTTCACTACCAACATGATAGTTGCTAACCATTCAGAATAATTTACTATCTCCAAGAACTTGACATTCAATTGTTGTGTTACTTCTTCCTTGACCAACTAGACCCACTCTAGTCTCATTCTTCTAAGTTTCTACTTGACTGGTTTCATGTGTGGGTAAGACAAAATTCTATGTTATGCAATTCGCCTATCAACTCCTGACATGTCTTCGAATGTCTAACCAAAAACCCTCTAATATTTTATAAGCAGTTGTTCAAACTTCCTTCACTCCTCTAGTGTGACATTAATGGCAATGACCAAGATCTTTGGATTTTCTTATGTGCTAAGATAAAATGCAATGGTATGCATAAAATTAATGATAAATATGCTTATGAAATTATCTATGTTTTGCACACTACCACTAGGAAACACTTCATACAAATAAGAAAATTCATCATTCATTGCCTTAAATTTAGAAAGAAATACATCATCATATTCAAACAAACTTAAAATAAGAACATCAATAGAATCTCGGAAGACAACTTCCTTTAAGGGAATGGTAAGAGCCTCCCATTCTTGTACTTTCTCTTCATTCTTCTTCTTAATAGCTAGTATGCTTATCTTCTCATCCTATAAAATATTTATTCCATTCTCACCCTTTGTCCCATCTTTCATTCGTGTGACAACTTTGATGAACCCCATAAAACTTTACTTCATCTAATCATTTGACAACTCAATATTTAGAAAATCAACCTAGAGAGTTGCACTTTCCACCATAGTTTGCTCATTCTCCACCGTAGGGCCTTACATTTCCTTGCCACCCACTTCTTCAATGAAGTTCACAATCATGCTCTCAATATCCTCCAACTTTATCCTAGTGTAAGCAGCTTTAGTGAATTTGCATGGTTTGGTACACCCCCATTTTGGATGCACGAAAGGCATGCATTATTTCAGCACATCAGAACCCTCCTCCATGTGATCTTCTCCAATAGCTTGAATTTTTTGATCTAGCAAATACTACTTTATTTGTTCATCAGTGTCCCTTTCCTTATCATTTCATGACCATATAGATTAAGACCCATACAGAATCGTAAGCAAACCTAATTCATGATCCTTTTATGTCCATGCAATCGATTTCCCTTTCTTTTTTCTCTTTTTCTTACTATCTTATTCTTTTGATGAATCCTGATAATTTTGATATCAGCTTGCCAATATCCATTTGAAAGAAGGCCTTCTCAAGTTCATGTATATATTTACCTAGCAACTTCTCATTCTGAAGGAATTCTTGCTCGACTTTTGCAGTGGCTTCCCCTTATTTCACAAAGAAATTTGATAATGGCCCTCGCAAGTCCTTCACTTTTAGCTTTGACCATCAATCATGATAGTCCAATCTTTTTCTCATAGTCTGAATGGGAATCTCTAGGAATTATAATTTTTCGATGGAATTCTTTCCTAACCTCTGTCTTAGTAGAAAGTTCATGTTCTTCATAATCCCCATCACTTTAGGATTGACCCATTTATCAGTGACTCCAATAACCTAAAACCTCAAAGATGCAAAATACCATACTCAAGGTTGGCACAATTTCTTCAACCTCTGCATAAAAGGTCATAATCTCTCCTTTGTAAGGAATCTTAAGCTTATAGTGAATAATGGAAGGTACACCACCAAAAGTGAAAAGGTGATGGGGATGTCCAAAACTACAAATTTCACCATTATCTCTATTATCGCTATTTTTACAAAAGTCTTGAACGCACGTAAAGCTGGCCTTCGACTATCATCATAGGCTCGAATGACATTGTCAGAAGTCTTCAAATCTTTCTCTAATAATCTAAACTTATGCAACAACTTTGATGGGCAAATCATAATCCCAAATTCATCATCTACCATTACACACGAGTACACCTTCCTTTTACCTCAGCTTATATGAATAAAGCTAGATTAAGATCATTTCCTTCTAATGGCATATCCTCATTTGAGAAAGAGATTTTAGCCCTATGAGTCACTAATGTAACAATATCCTTTAAAGTAGATTTGCTAAAAATGATCAGGTGGAACAAACATTCTACCATAACACTTTTATGTTCCTGAGAGGTAATAAATAGCTCATATAAACTGTTCTGAGTAGGCATCTTCTTCAACAATTTCATAATAGGATTGTCTTCCTCATTTTCCTTCACAATAAGTTCATCTATCCTTTTCTCAACCCTTGGTTCCTTAAGGCTTCCCTATCAGGGTAGTATTTCCCACTATGGGTCACATGACTTACTTGCTTATCTTCTTTCTCTATATCACTCTCCTCCCAAAACTGGATCATTCTCCTCCTTCACATCTCTTTTGTCTCCACATCTGAGCTTTCCTTGGGATTGATAGTTCAAACAATTAGAAACTCCCTCATGACCTCCTCATTGAAGCAATCACAACTTCTTCACGAATCCTAAATTTATCATAAACATTCATTGACTTGGGGAAGGAACATTACGATAGTTTGGGAGAGGTTCCCATAGATGCTAAGCTTTCCTGAACCCAGCAGACAATCATCTTGTTATCGATGAGATCTTGAATCTTGTGCCTTAGTATATAATAGTCATCAATGTTATGTCTTACCCCTTGATGAAAACCACAATAAGCATTGACGTCATACCTTTTAGGCAATGGATTAGGATGTGAATCTCTCAAATGCTTTGGATAAAGACATCGTTAAATTAGTAAACTATCATGATGTCCTTACTATGTTGATATCAACTATCTTGTTTCCCTTTGTCTGAGGTTGAGACAGGGTCTTTATTCTTCCTCCATATTGCCTAATTGATTTAGAATTTAATTCCTTAACCTATAGACCTGCCTCTCGAAGATCTTCAATGTTCTTAACAAATGATCCCCTAATCCTAGTGATAATACCAGGTAAAGCCCTCTTAATGATCATTCAAACATATTATGTCTCTGTAGGCCTTGTGATTGTCTCCTATTCCATCCTTTTCCATCTCCTAATGTAGTTATTGAAGTTTTCACCAATTTTCTACTTCAAATACTCTAGACCTTGTAGTGTGACTTTAAAGTCCGAATTACAAGCATAGTGCCTCTCAAAAGCTTCTATCAGTTCCTTTTAATTTACTTTGATAGTCTTTAATTGATTTAAATACCATGTCTTTGCAGACCCCTCAAATGATAATTTGAAGAGTTATAATATAATGTCCATCGGAACCCCTAATGTCTTCATGACTAACACATACAAACAAACATGGAACGTGTAAGGATCCTTCTAGCCTTATTCCTCTCATTCATGAGGTATAGTTGCTTTTTCTTAGGTGAAGTCCCATTTGTACCAACTGAGGGGTAGAAAATGAGTGCAGTCACCTCTAACCTAGGAAAGTTAGAGTCTCAAAAGGACACATATACAAAAGATCTAATGAAACTAAAACCTCTTATATTAATCATATGGAATGTGCAGGAATCCCCTAAAATGATAGGGATATTTATATAAAATCCTTTATAAAGTGGGAAATGGGTTATAAGTATTTACATATAGGGGATAATTACATTACGAGGTAATAGGATAACATTTGTTTTTACATTAGGATACCAAGCCATGTTCTTTAGGAATTCCAACATTCTTTTGAAGAAATGCAAACAAGTGAGGTGCCCTATTC
This sequence comes from Omphalea diandra, assembly GCA_949677035.1. Classification (NCBI taxonomy): domain Eukaryota; kingdom Viridiplantae; phylum Streptophyta; class Magnoliopsida; order Malpighiales; family Euphorbiaceae; genus Omphalea; species Omphalea diandra. The sequence goes on from CATIWR010250898.1 coordinate 56,899, forward strand.
CAAGGTATTATTGAACATGCGCCTAGTGGCTAAAAGGGTTATTATAGTCAAAGCTTGGGGGATGATTATCATGATCCCCCATTCAATATGTCCAAAGGTACTATGCGCCTAGTGGCTAAAAGGGGTTAGGCATGCATACATCCATCATTCATGATCACATAGAGTGATCATTAAGACCAACTTATGGTCTAACTCAAACAAAGCACCTACACCTAAAGGAAGAGAAGAAGTTAGTAATCAAATGATGAAACAAATAAATTAAAGAAATAATAGAAAAAGCAAATGAAGTCCCTTATAAAAATCTTACCATATCTCTAAAGTCAAGGTCCTTAAACATACATCGACTGTCCATGGTAACATATCTCAACATAGCAAATCAGTATACAAAACATTATGAAAATACATCAGTCATGAATAATCAAAGGGATAAATATGCAATGCAAAGCAGACTTGGAGAATATTGAATGGCCTAAGGTAAAGATTCACCTAAAAGAGATCTTAAGGTTGATGAACCCTGCCTCATATTGCTCATAAAGAGCCAAAACACCTATAACACAGTTAATTATTGCAAAAATGGAATGCCAAATCAAGGAGGGGGAGTGAAGAACCAAAATATTATTCACATGGTTAACACATAAACTCCCAACACAAGGTGGGCTATCAAGGTTAATGGAACCTCAAGTTCCTCACTTGATCATGGCGTAAGATTATTAAAGCATAATCAAAACATCTCGTTGAAATCAAATGAAAGATCCCAAGGGCCTTTTGGTATGATAAGCAACAAAAACTATTTGAAACATAACCAAGACTCCATTTTTGAAGTGAATAAGGGTCCTAGATCATTAAAGCCCACCTTATTCTACCATTGAAGTCATAAAACCATTAAAAAAAGTACTTCAAAAAGAAAGAAATTTGAAGGAGGAGAAGAAAATAAACTTTGCAAAAAATATCTTTCAGGCAAACTAGGCTATACAACCGAACATTGAGGTTGTATAGTCCATATTAGGGGCTATATAACTTAACGATAATGGTTGTATAACCTTAATTTTATAGATTTTAAAAAATAAAGGAAGAAAAAAGGGAGCAAAAAGAAGAGGGAGATAGGGGAGTCCCTAATTCATATAACAAGTGGGTTAGGATTTAAGGTTTTTGATACAAACCAGGTTATTGAGTCCTTAATTTATATACCAAGTTTAAGAAGTTTCGTAATCAAGACCAAGATAAAATTTAATCTTCAAATCCCAACTAGACCTTTAGAAAACTTGTTTCTAGCAACCTAACTTATAAGATTTAAAGTTTGTTAATTTAAATTCCTAAATCAACTGAGCAATTCAAAGATTAGAATTAACCAATTTGTGAAATTACTAAGCTTTCACTTAATAATCTCACCAAGTCCTATAAAGAACTCAATAAGAGAAATCAATCTCATAATGCTATTAGCAAAAATAATGTCTAATTATTTTATTAATTTTGAATGGAAAGGTTTAAATACCCTTATAAACCTTAAAGAAACCCTAAAAATAACACTAAAAAGCTACCCTAAGTTTGGCCAAAATAAGGCTTGGTTGATTACATGAGTTACCTAACCTAAGTTAGATAAGTTAGTTAACTAAAATAAAACAACTAAAGAAAGCATGTTATTGGCCATAAAGATTCCACCATGCTTGCTTTTATGAATCAAACACGTTTATTTAAGGTTCCTAATAAAGATAAAATAGCTAACTAAGAATCCTAACTAAAGAAGAATGAGTTTTAGCTAATGAGAAGAAATCTTAGAAATCCTTGTAAATCTTGGAAGAGTTTTGGAGAATCTTATAAATCTTGGTGAATATTGAATAAATCTTGAAGAATCTTGAAAAATCTTACCAATCTTGAAAGATCTTATCTTTTCTAAATATCTCAAGCCTTGTCTTAAGATGACTAAGCTTTGTCTGAAAATAATTGTCTTAAACTCATATTGTCTTTAAAATATATTATGATGGAATTAAGACATGTTTATTTTTGGACTTGATCTTATCTTTAAGACATAAGCTAACTAGTTAAACTAGTTAAGCTTGTCTTATAGTAACAAATATTGTCTTAAACTCAAAATTTTCAACTTATGCCAGATTTGTTGGAGTTTTAAACAGGTGCTTATTAAAAGTATTTTTAACTGAAATTACATTTTATTTAGGCCTTGTTTAGGCTTGGATAAAACCTATTAGTGGAAACCCTAAATTACGTCGAATGGACTATCTTGGGTCGAATCCTTCACCTTACTCTCCTCTTCAATTAGACCAAACCCATGAGTTATTTCCCTTACCTTACTCTTCTCTTCAATTAGACCAAACCCATGAGTTATTTCCCTTTGAATAAACGCTTGTATAACTTCCTTAAACCTTTTAAGTCTTCCACTTGTCATTAGGCCTTAGATTTAAAGTGGATCCTTGGGCTTGTTTCCCTTGTTTGCATAAGTTTCTATGTTAAGTATGCTTTGAGAAGTAATTTGGTATAATAACCTTAGGATTTTTAGGCCTCCCCTTTTCTTCAAATGGGAGGGGTATTTATAAGTGTTGCGTTAGTAAACCAAACCTTATAATGGTTCTAGTTGCACCCTGGACACATCTAATCATAGAGAGGGAGATGAATCTCTCAGAATTAGGGTTTGCATGTTAGTTGTACAGCCAGGAATGGGTTATACATCAAGCTATCACGGTTGTACAACCATAAAGTTTAAGGGGGGATAAGTTCCAAAAGATTATAAAGGCTAGGGTTCCAAGATGGGTTGTACATCCCTGTACTAGGCTGTATAACTAAGCTTGGTGGGTTGGTCTTAGGCTTGGTCTTGGGCTTGATCTTAGGTTTGGTTTTGGGCTTTTCTAAGATATCCCAAGGCTTTTTATATCTTTCTTTTGCAATTTCATTTGCATTTAAGGGAATAGATTCTATGATTTTCATCATTTAGCTTTGCATCTAGAAGTCTAAAATCTAATGCTTACACATAGGTAAGGATTTGAGGATACCATGAGCCTATTTTATGTCCTAAACATTATATTTTGATGGCTTTTAGTCTTCATTTGCATAATCATTATGTTGCTTTTTCTCTTTTAGAGTTATTGCAAACTATTATCATGTATTATGTTTTATTCTTTACTTTTTATGTCCATTGATCAATATGGATAGTAGATTATGCCTCTTAATGTACTACTAACATGGTAAATAACATTGGATATCATAGAATAAATGGACTAGGACCCCAAGTCAGAAGATGTGGTAGTATGCTTCCCTTTCAATTATTCAATCCTAGTAGATTTTGAGGGTTATTTATTTCCCATCTTATCCATGTTTTAGGGACTAATATGTGCTTTTTTTTATAGGTTAGAGGAGCCATTTAATGCAAGATTTATGTTTTCTTAAGCTTATTGCATGATACCCCCCTTTATGCATACATTTATACCCCTCCATGTGGTAATTGCTTATAACATGTTGTGAATGGTTAATAATGCATTAGATAAATGTTTTAGGGATGCTTAATATAAACTAATTAAATAACAAGTCTAAAATTGTAATTGTACAATAAAGATAGCTGAAGGCTTGATCCCAAGATACAAGCAGTTTAGGGGTGCCTAACCTCTTTCTCACATCATACTTAATTTCCAAATGTGATCTCTAATAAGGTAAAGACAAATTGGGCCTTCTGGATTGACCAATTAGGTTTAGAATCTCTCTCATCCAAAATTTTATCCTAACCCAAGGGTGGTGACTCTAGTTTAGTTTTTGGTTGGTACCAAACTACTCTTAAATATTGGCCCCTTATTCGCCACTTGATTCTAATAAGGGTTTCAAACTAATCATAAAGGCTCGAAAGGATCCCCCATGATCTAAATGTATGCCAAAATGGAGTTGCACCAATATATGAACACTATTGTAAACATTAAATTTTAGACGCCTAAATGCAAAGTCTTATGATGAAGATCATTAAACCAATTTCTCAGAATGCAAATGGAATTACAAAAGGAAGAGATTAAAAGACTTAGGAAGCCTTAGAGAAGCCCAACACCAAGCCTCAAATAAAGCCCAAAGCTACCTGCTATGCTTGATGGGTTGTACAGCTCATCAACCTAGGCTATATAACCTATCAAGTAGGGTTGTACAACCTTACACAAGGTTTTATATTCCACGCTAAAACTCTAGTTCATAGATCCTTCAAAAACTGGTCCCCCATTAAACCCCAGGTCTACACAACTTTGGCATAGGGATTTATAGCCCATTCTTAGTTTGTACAACCCACATGCAAACCCTAATTCTAAGAGATGCATTTCCCTATATATAATTAGACATGTCCATGGTGCACCCAAAATCATTTTTGGCCCTATACACTCATCAAACACCTATAAATACCCCCTCATTTGAAGAAGGAGAAGAGGCTTGAAAAACCCTAAGGTTACTCTATTAAAATTATTTCTCAAACACAGAAACACCAAACCCTAACTTGCCCCAACTCACTCCAATGTAGAACTAGACCTAATGTTTTAAATTTTCTGCATTCCTTAGGCATTTTAGAGAAAAAATTATTGAATTTGTAAGCCTTTGAGGGCACATATACGCACAAAGGCATCCAAGAAAACCCTCATTCACTCCCTTTCTCCTTCTTCTTTTTTTCTTTCCTATTTTCAAAACCCAAAAAATAAGGGTTGTACAGTCTTAATTATAAGTTGTACAACCCCTCATCTAGGTTGTACAACCTTAATATTGGGTTATACAACCTAACTTAACTGGTAGCAGCTTTTTGCAAAGTTATATTTTCTTCTTTATTTGGATTTCCATTTTTACAAAACCCTTTTTGAATTGTTACAATGTTCTAGTAGCAGAACAAAGGGAGGTTAAATATCCTAAGATCCCTATTCACATTAAAAATGGAACTTCTTTACATACAATGTTTTATGTTTCTTTATTTGTGAATTAGTGTGGTGTTAAGGTTTTATTTTGACCCTCTTTTAATAGGGACCAAGTGCAGAACTTAAGGTTCTAATGACCTTGAAAGTCCCCTTTGTAATTAGGTTTGTTTTTAGAACATATGAATAGTGTTTTACCCCTCAATCTCCCCCATCGTATGTTGTATGCTAATCCTACATGGTTAGTTACACATATGGATGCCATGCTCTTTTAGAGCTACATAAGGTGAAAATTCATCAATCCTATGATCTTTCTTATGATGAATTATTGTCTTTGGACATTAAACATCCTCCAGATGCCTTGTTTTATATGTTTTACTTCTTTTGATGCTTATGATTCATATGCTCTAATTTTGTATGCTTATTGGATGGTTATGTAAGGATGTGATATTATGGACTTATATGCATATCTAAGAACCTTTAACATGAGAGGAATGGTAATATATGTTATATTCCTTTCTTGTGTTTTGTGTTCATTTAGTTTGTTTTACACTTGTTTCATTTACTAATTTATTCTTCTTTTAGGTGTATGTGTTATATTTGAGTAAGACCATAAGTTAGTATCAATGATCACACTATGTGGTCATGGTTGAATGGATGACAATGCATGCCTATCCCCTTTCTCATGATGCATGAACCTTTCGCCCTTTTGAAATGATTATGCTTAGGTGAATGGATGATAATGCATGTTTAACTCCTTTTTGCCATTATTCATTATTCCTACCCCATTTGAGTTGATGATTTAACTTGCTGAAATGAATTGCATTTAAATGTATGTTTAAGGGCATTAATTAAACTAATTGATAACTTGATTAAAATATTAAAAGTGAACCAAAGATGCCCAATGGTCGAATCCAAATATCTAGGTGTGTTAGGGTGCCTAACCTTTTCCCCAAGCTGTATCCAATTTTTGAACCCAATATTTGATTGGGGTAAAGATGAAGTGGGCCTTCTAATTGACTTATAATGGGTTTAGATTTTGCCTCCCTGAATTCTTATCTAGACCAAACTTAAATGGTGACTCCATATTTCCTAAGGATAGTACCAATGTATTATCTTGCACTTAGTCCTCTAATGTCAAAACATTTTGAACTTAAGGCTTTAATGTCACGCAAGGCCTAAATTGATCCCCCATTGATCCAAACATGCACCAGACCTTGGGGTCATTCCTAATACAAGGACCCCATCCTCTCAATCCCTCGATGATTGATAAAAGGATAGAGTTGTAAGCAAGATTTCACTCGTCTGAGCATAGCCATGAGACCACGAGGTGATCACAGTGGTGACTCCAATGGGGACTAAAAATTGACTACGTGTTTGATCTCTTATTCACTTTTAATATTTTAAACCTATTATTAATTAAGTTTATTGCATTCATATAGCCTTCACACTTTATCAAATGCACTAGGTGCCCTTAGATAAATCGATGGTTCTCCAAACTTGAGACTTAAGCTCCATTCAGGCTTATGAGATTGTAAGGAGGATTTATTACTCATAAGCCTAGTACCTTTTGGTATATCAAATGGGGGGATCACGATAACTATCCCCCAAGCTTATAGGAGCCATTAACTATAATAACCTTATCAAACACTTGGTGCATGTAGGAGCTAATAGTAACTTTGAATAGGTCATCCCCTTATTTGCATTTTTTCTACAAAGAAGAGTGAAAGTCGATTAGACATCCCTAATGTAAGCATAAATGTTACCCCACACCCTTGATGTAATTACACCCCACTTGTAAATGTTTATGTATTTCCTCTTCCCATATATGTAAATTCTTTTGCCACCCCCTTGATGTAATTACCCCCACATGTAAATATTTACGTATTTCCCCTTCCCCTGCTATGTAAATTCTTTCAGTGTAAATCCCTTTCTCCTTAAAGGGATTTTCTTTCTTTGTTTATACATATTTCTACCAGTGATGTAAAAAGTTCTTCCTTTTTAATACCTTTATGTATATGTTCTTTTGAGGCTTTAAACTCTTCCCAGTCTAAGGTAACCCTATACATTTTATGCCCTATGATAGTATAAGGATAAGACCTCACCTAGGAAAGAGACACTAGACCTCTTGTGTAAGATAAATAAGGTTGGAAGGATCTTGTGCATAACATGCATACATACATCGTTTACTTGTTCATGCATCATACTAATGACCCTTGTCCTAAAACCATCATAGCTTCATCCAAACCCTTATGGAAGATAAGAGGTAACAGACTCACTAGGAAAAGTAAGACACCAAGTTTAAGTCAAAAGGTTGGTCCAGTCATAGACATGCAACCTAAAGTTTTGGAAAGGTTGATGATTGACTTCAACAACAAAAGGGAAGAAAGATTGTTGAAGAAGTGAACAAGTGGGTTAATGAGATCTTAAACCAAAGGTGACACATTTACCAATAAAGTTAGCAAAGGGAAATCACCTATAGAAGCCCCTAGCCTATGGCGATTAATGATGATATATTCAGGATGAAGGAATACCATGGTAGCAAACTTGCTAAATAAGTGAACTAGTGGGTTAATGAGATTCTAAACAAAAAGTGACACATCTACTAATAAAGTTGAGAAAGGGAAAGCACCCATGGAAGCCTCCCAGCATGTGGTGATTAATGGTGAACTGATCAAGTTGAAGGAATACCATGAGAGTAAACTTACTAAGGAAATTGGTAGTGCTACAATCATTCTCGATAAGGTTACAACTAGTGGCAAAGAGAATTCTCGATTTGATGATTTCACTAAATAGCTAGAAAAGATACAAAAGGCTTTAGGTGTTACAGGCTTAGAGAAGAGAATAAATATTGAAGAATTACTTGTCCACAGACCTAAGAAACTACTAGTTAATTTTCATGTGCTTGAGCTACCTAAGTTCACTAGAACATAGAATTCGAAGAACCATATCCAATCATATGTCCTAGTCATGAAGGCATCTAAGGTACCTATTCATACCATTTTAGAGCTTTCTATGTTGTCATTGGAGCGGTCTGCCGATACTTTTTAGCTAGCCAAAGACTATCAGGGAAGATTGGAAAGAGCTAACTGAAGCTTTTGAGAGACACTATGCTTGTAATTCAAATTCGTAAGTCACATTGCAAGACATAAAATCTTTAAAGTAAAAATCTAGTGAAAGCTTCAATGATTACATCAAAAGGTCAAAGAGAACGGTTTCAGAGGTGACCACAAGGCCTATAGAGATATGACAAGTCAAAATGATTATAAAAGAGGCTCTGCCTATTATTGCCACTAGAATCAAATGGATGTTCATTAGGAACTTTCAAGACTTTCAAGAAGCAAGCTTGCAAGCTGAAGAGTTATAATCTAAGTTAGGGAGATAGTACGAGGGAAGGAGAAGCACCTCAACTTAGCCTCATACTAAAGGAAACAAGATAGCTAAAGCAAAGGTAATAAGGGCACTAAGACAATTTTCTTATTTAGGGATTCCTTTATCTAAGGCATTTGAAAGGTAGCAGAAGAAGGAAGCTAAAGCCTATAGCACTGAGACCACTACCTAACCCACTGCATAGGAAGTATGATGCCAATGCTTACCATGGTTTCATCAAGGAATAGGTCACAACACTAATGACTACTACAGACTACGACATGAGATTTAGGATCTCATCGACAACATGATGATAGTTCCACCAAATTCTAAAAGGCCTAACAACCAAGGGAACTCTATTTTGAACTACCATAACGTTCTTCTCTCCAAAACAAGGGACATTTATGATAGATTCTAGAATTCGCAAGGAATTTGTTATCGCTGCTATCGAGAAAGTTGAAAGAAAGATTATAGATATTTACATTGTAAATCTTTGAGAAAGTTTAAATGAAGAAATAGAGGAAGAGCAAATAACAGGGATAATCTAGCTATGAAGGAGAGTGATAAAGAGAAAGAGATAAAATAAGTGAGCCATGTGACGCTCAACAAAAAATACTATCTTAACGTAGAAGCTCCCAAGGAAGTAAGGGTTGAGAGGAAGACAGACAAACTTATTGTGAAAAGGAAAGAATATGACAATCTTATTGTTAAATAGTTAAAGAATATGTCATCCCAGATCAGTGTGTGGGAGTTGCTCATTACTTGCAATAAAATAAAAGGGCCATGGTTGAGGCTCTATCGAGTCATATTATTTCAAAGGAAGCTACTCCGTTGGATGTTATTGCACTAGTGACTCATAAGGGTAAAATCACTTTCTTAGATGAGGATCTGCCACCAAAAGGATAAGATCACAACTTAGCCACATTTTATTAGAGTTGAGGTGAAAGGAAGACGCATGCCATGCGTGATGGTTGATGACGAATTTGGGAATAACAATGCTCCTTAAAGTTATTGCAAAAGTTTGATTTTTCTGAGAAAGATTTGGAAGCTTCTAACAGTGTCATTGATGCTTATGATGATAGTAGAAGGCTAGCTTTGAGAGTATTTAAAACCTTAGTAAAAACAGGTGTAGTAGAGATAATGATGGAATTCATAGTGCTAGACATTCTAGTCACCTTCTCACTTCTATTGGGAGGACCATGGTATCATCCTCTTGGAGGTGTGCCCTCTACTATTCACTATAAAGTCAAGATTACTCATAAAGGAGAGATTGTGACTATTTGTGCAGAGTTTGGTGAAAATTATGTCAACTCTGAGCGTGGTTGTTTAACATCTCCAAGGGCTTTAGGTTGTTGGGTTAACGGATAAATGGCTTGGCCCTAAGGTGATGGGAATTTAAAGAATATGAACTTTCTTTTAGGATAAGGTTTAAGGAAGAATTTTACTTATATATTAAAGTTCTTAGAGATTCCTACTCAGACTATGAGGAAAGAACTGGGGTATCGAGGTGAAGAGTAGGAGCTAGAAGCAAGGGACTTATGTGGACCACTATCAACTTTCTTTGTAAAAAAAGGGAAGGCCACTAAGAAAGTTAGACATGAGGCAATTGACAATGAAGAGACACCAGGTAAGGATATGGATGAACTTAATAAGGACTTTCTTCTAACTGGATATTGGTGAATTGGGATATCGAAATTATCAGGACTCATCAAAAAAAGAGTGTAAGCATCGAATTTTAGGCCTCATGATGCAAAGCCCAATGTTGAAATCACTGAGCTAAATCCTCATAATGTAAAGGGGAATTGTCCAAATGAAGGGATGAAAGATCTTACGAAACCTTGGAGAAGTCCAAAACTAAGCCTAAGATTAAGTCCAAGACCAAGCCTAAAGACCAAACCAACTTATCCCAGGGCTACTAGCCAAGCTTGATGGGTTGTACAACCCATCAAACAAGGTTGAACAATCCTTAATTAAAGGTTGTACAGCCTTCCTAAAACCCTAAACTAGGGAAAATGCAAGAACTAGTCCCCCCTTTACACCCTAGAGCTGTAAAATCCTAGTAGTAGGATGTACAACCTTTCCATGGTTGTACAACCCACATGCAAACCTAATTCCAATATATTCATCTCCTTATCTGGGATTGGATACATCTCTGGTGCAACCAAAACTATTTCTAGCACTATGCACCTGCCCAACACTTATAAATGCCCTCATTTTAAAGAGAAAGGAAAGACTTAGAAACCTTAAGGTTACTCTACATAAATCAAATCTCAAAGATCCGTAAACATAGAAAAAACCAAAGCCTAACCTCATTTCACTCTCTTCAAGGTAGAATTAGGCCTTTATCTTCATATTTGTGTCCTTCCTTATGCATTTTTAGAGCATATTGAACTTGTTATGTGCTTTTAATGGCAAAGATATCACTAGGACATACCTGAGACTCCCTTTCCCTTTCTTCTTCTCTCCTTTTCTTTCTTATTATCTATTTTTGAAACCTAAAAATAAGGGTTGTACAACCTTATTAATAGGTTGTATAACCCTCTTGCTATGCTATACAAACCTTATTCATGGTTGTACAGCCCAGGTTCTCAATAGCATAATAGAATATATTCTTCTTTTTTCTCTCAGATTTCTTGCTTTTGGGGTATCTTTTAGGATGTTTGGTGACTCCAATGATAGAATAATGTGAGGTCTAATGACTTAGGACCTTTGTTTACTTTTAAAATGAAGTTTTATTAGTTTTCTAAATATCTCATTGTTTTTTCTTCTTAAAATTTTTTTATGTCTTTTTGTTCTTTTGATCTTAAAGGTATATTTTTTTTTCTGTTTTAACACTTTGAGGCAATGAGCAAGTAAGGAACTTGAGTTTTCTTTAACCTTGAAAGTCCTTTTTATGTAAGAGTTCATATGCAATCATGTGAATAGTATTTTGTTATTCTTTGATTCCTTAGTTTGATGTAGGCATTCTAACTTCTGTAATGTTAGGTTATGCCCTAAATGTTCTAGCTTTTATGAGCAAGATGAGAGAGGGTTTAATAACCCTAGGACCTCATCTAGGTGAATCTTTGCCTTAAAGCTATCTAATATCATTCAAATGCTTAGCATTGTGTGTATTTATGTGTCCATTCCTTTTCTTCTATCCATGATTCATGTGTGTATTGTAAGATGTATATTTTAGTTTGCAATGGTAAAATGTGATGACCATGGACTTAGTCACTTGTTTGGTACCTTGACTATGGACTTAGTCACATGTTTGGTACCTTGACTATGGAGTTATGGAATGGTGACCACCTTAGTTCTTGTTTACTGTTGGCCCTAAGCACCAAGAAAAGGGAGGGGAGGGATTGAATTGGTGTATAAGAAAAATTTAGAAGCAAAGGGATAAAGAAGAGTAGAAAAAGAGGTATACGATTTATAGTGGTTCGAGTATAATCGACCCTACGTCCATTCCCCAATTCTCTACAATTGGGTGTTCCACTAACTTCAAATGGTGTTTCTAAGCTTACACCTAACTTTTACACTTGTGTTTTAAAGGCTCACACAACAACCTTTACACTATGTGTTTTTTAGGCTCATACAACAACCTTTTACACTATGTTTTTAAGGCTTACACAATAATCTCTCTTTAGTGTTTTTACAGGCTCACACTACAACCTTTATAAATGGTGTTTATACTCACACCAAATAATCACTTAAAGAAAGAAAAAAGATTGAGTAGCAAAATTGCAAGAGTTTGATTACAAATTAATGAATTCTCTTGCATTTACATCTATTTGGTGAGGTATTTATAGCCTTTACCCACCAAAGAGACATTGTAATAAAACCGATAGCAAATCTCTAAAGTATGCTAGGCAGATTTTGCATTAAATGCTTGTCAGGCTTCATTTGCAGTCGCTACTACTCTTTTGCGGTCTTGATTTTCCAATTTCCATACCGGAACCAAAAATTGCAGCGAAAATCCCTGTTTGTGTCTAACGGCTAGTCCACATGTCATCTTATCATTGGTTCACTAGAAAAATATAGTTGTTGTCTTTCACCTACTCACAAAAATGGCAGTCACAATTTTTTTTATACAAGACGCGACTTAGGACGCAAATTCGTATGTCAAAATGTCCATCTTCTTCTTCATGATTCGCGGTCACTACCCATAAGTTGCCATCATGATTTTTGTCTTCCAATAGTCACCTGGAATACCTGTCATGGTGTGGTTGTGGATTTAATTCCCTCTTGAGTTACTTTGAAAGTTACGATCGCGACTGAGACACGATACTCACCGCGAATTTGTCTGTCACTTTGGCATTCCCATCTTTGGATGAATCGCGGTAGAGAAGTGGCCCGTGAATTCGCCTGTCTAATTTTCAACCTATCTTAAGCTAAGTCGCAGTTGCGATACTTGAAGTTGCAGTAGCAAATTAGGAGACACTTGCTTTCTTTAGAGATTATGAACTCCATCCAACTTCTAATTTAGAGACTAACCAAAAATTGCAAAACAACACTCAATTAAAATAATTAGAATCGATCAATCTCCTTTGTCAAGATCAAAAGAGATCCAAGACTTAGGATTAACCATCTTAGTCCAACAATCTCCCCCTTTTTTATTTTGATGACTTAGATTGATCCAAAGGAAAAATAATGCAGAGATATAAAGTTGGAGTGTAGTATGATTCAATGAATACTTAAGGTGAAATTTCCTAAGTATGATAGTTTAATGCTCCCCCTCAACGTATGCTATTTTTTGTAAATTATTTTCTCTCTCTTAGACTTAGATTGTTTCTAGTTTCTATCTCTCCTCCTTTGGCAAGATCAAAAAAAAGGTGTAAAAGGGAAATGAAAACAAGTATAAGTGTACATAAGGATTAAAATAAGAATGCAAATCATAAAGATAAAGTTCATCGATCATATAAAGATAAAGTTCATCGATCACATAAGACAAAAATGTGCAAAGAAACACAAATTTAGTTATTTATAACTGTGGGATCACAATAAACACAAATAAATAACAAAAACAAAAAAATATAAAAGATCCCTAATCTATAAGGCTGAAGAATCATCATCATCTCCAGAAGTTTCTTCCTTTTGCTTATGTATGGCTCCTTCTGCTTCATCTCCTCCCTCAACTTCTTCATTGCCATCTTCATCTTATGTATCTTCAAATTCGGCGTAGTTCGAAAGATGACAAAGAGGAACCTCTAACTTCTTTTGAAGATCCACCATGTCACTATGAAGATGTGAGAGAAATAGGAATCCTTTTTTCATCATTATCAACATCTTGTCCAATTTCTGATTGATGGTGGCAAGAGACAACTTGGACTTTTATTTTGGTCAAGGAGGAGGGACTGAAATTGCTCCTTTTTCAATGTGTAGCCTTTTCCTCTTAGAAGCTTATGAAGTTTCCATTTTCTTAGCCCCAAATGCACCCAGGATGTAGGCATAAGTATCCAGGTGTATGGCTTTGGCATTTATGAGGTAAGTGAGGTCAAGAAAATTTTGGGAAGGAAGAAGCTTCTTAGTAAGGAATTTTTTTTTTCTTCATCAAGGGCTCCAACGAAACAATAAATGGCAATGATGTGTGAAGGCATAAGGAATTGACTTTTGGGTTTAGTACTCATGTGGATCAATTGATCCATAAGGTATCGACCATTTTGTGTGGGTTTATTTTTTTACAAGGCAGAAAAAGAATGCCAAGTCTTTTTGGGACATTTTATTGTTACCATTACCTCTTACATTTATGGAAAAGGTGATGATACGGTGGAGTATCCAAAGGGGTAGGGATTTGATGTGTTTGGCTAAAGATGAGCGAGGGTCGTGTTTCGTTTCAATGGAGATTTTCGACCAAAACTCGGAATAGATAACATCAAGCACGAAGATTATGAAAGGGATGTTTTCTCCAACTTGTAAATTGAAAAGAGAAGAAAATTGTTCAAAAGTTATATAGAAAGATCGCTAAAGGCCTAGAATACTAACTCGTATTAACCCGCGAGAGATTCGGCTTTACAATTAAGTTGGACGGTATACATGAATTCTCCCACAACTTCTTTATATCCGGGTTCATCTCAAAAGATGAACTCGTTCCAGCCAAGATTTGAGAGAAAAGCACGGATTTCATTGTTGATGCCTAAGGTTTCTAATAGAAAAATGGATGGAACTTGTTAGGGAGGATAATCTTAGAGGAATTGGCTTTGTACCTTTTTTTCTCCTCCTTAGTGACTCCCTTCATGAGTTGGAGTGCAGGGGGTGCAGAGGGTTGAGTTCACTCCCTTTCCTTTTTCTGCTCATGTGATCTTCTTTAGGGCCATTGCAAGGGATGAAGAGAATTTAGAAGAATTTGATAGCTTTGAAAGTAAGAGAGTTTGAGAAATGATGAAGTGATGAAAATCACTGTTTGGAGGCTTTATATAACCATTGAAAGGGTACACAAACGACTAGAAATGACTAGAAAAGGTTTAATGAAAAGTTGGAAACAGTTGGCATTCAAATCACTTAATGACCAGGCGGTTACCCAAATTCGCGTCCACAAAATCATGAGTCGCAATCTCGAATTCTAAAAATTGTGAGTAACAAAAAATTTTTCACGGGAATACACGCCTTAACTATCAAAATTTTGAAAATTTGATGAAAATTCGTGATGGAGCGAAAATTTTACGATCGCCATTTTATGTTTGATAGCTAGGTGATTTTGACTTGTAATTTGCCACCGTGAAGGAAAGATAGCGACCACAAATTATAAGAAAGGATAAGAATGAAAAACCAAGTTTTGAAAGAATGAAAGTTGGGATCCATAAGGAAAATGCCACACATAAAACATTAGACATACAATTACCAAACAACACACATTGAAATCACACATATGATTAAAATTTTCACTTTAGGGAACTTCCATCAAGCATTCCCAATTCTCTCTTAATGAAGTTCATTCTTTCTTCATTTAGAGGTTTAGTGAAAATATCTGCAAGTTGATGATTTGTGTCTATAATCTCTAAGACAACATCGCCTTTTGCATATGATCTCTAAGAAAATGATGTCTAATATCTATGTGTTTGCTCTGGGATTCTTAGAGAGATTAATAGCACTTGTTTTATCACATTTAAAAGGAATGTGATCAATCACTTTGCCAAAATCCTTCAATTGTTGTTTCATCCAAAGAACTTGGGTGCAACAATAACCCGCAGTAACATATTTGGTTTTCATGGTGGATAAGGCAACTGACACTTCCTTTTTGCTAAACCAAGACACTAAGCATTCTCCTATAAATTGGCAAGTTTCGAAAGTGTTTTTTCTATCTAATAAGCTACCCCTATAATCTGCATCCAAATATCCTATGAGACTAAAAGTTGAATCCCCGCGTATGCTTGAGCCTTCTCTGATGCCAAAACTGTAGCATCTAAATTCATTTGTCAAACCAATAATTATGACATCCATTATTCTCATTTGTAAATCAGCTTTGATACCATAAATTGTAATGTCACAACATGGCTACAACTGGTACCTATCAGAGCACTCAACATCCAGGATTTGCCCGTCAACCCCGCGGTGTCATACACACCGAGATTTGAACGTCTGCCCCGTGTGTGTTTGAACCCTCTGATACCACTAACTGTAACTATCGTCTTCAGTTGCAAATCATGGCATTTCACATTCGGAAATGCATACACATTAAGGTTTATTCATCATACATATATAATCCCATATGTGTTTAATGTACACATGTGTTAACTAATGTTAGGACCAATGACCATAACTAGTTCCTATCCAATGTATGTACGTTACGCAAGGAGAGAGAGTTGGAATTCAGCCGACTACCTGTGTTCTATATGTCTTTATGCAAAACTTTATACACCAAAATGTCCAAACTTTATGCTTCAGTATCTGAAAATTAATTGCAATTTGGTGAGTCGCGACTCAGTAAATAAAAACAACAATCAAATTCTCATGGCATAATCTATAATCAAATATCATCAAGATATATTGCAAGTATAACAATTGACTATGCAAGTGCAAATGCAATATCTTTGTTTTTGTCGTGACCTTGCAAGGCAAATATTGCTCCCGGGATATTCATGTGATTCGTGTAACATATGATTTGGGACCTATTGGTCCATCTTCCTGTAATTCATTTGCAAGTGTTTGACAAGTCAGTCACAACGCTCTTTTAGTTCCATATGCAAGTGCTTATTCACAAATGATATGCCAAGTAATCGTTAAGAGCATTTGATTCTCACTTGGCATGTATTCCCATGTAACATGTAACAATTCAATCATATATACATGTAATAGAACATAATCATATTATTTCCATGTAACATGTAATAATTCAATCATATATACATGTAACATAGTATAATCATATCATACAATTATCACATACACCCATTGAATTCAATTATTGTTTCTACTCACCTTTTGTTGTGACCAACCTTTATGGTAGGGCTTCTTCAAAGTATTGAGATCCTAACATTTGATACATACATGGTTATAAGTTTATCAAAATGATTATGAATGCTTGGTATGCAGTTATGGCATGATTCATGCAATTGTACCTAGTGTTTATACATATATTCCTAATATGGCAGCCTAAGCTTGCTACACGGTCACAGCAATAACTCTCGATATACTTATCCAAATGGCTTGATTCTTTTTTTTCAAACAAACTAGACATATAATGGGACAACATATTCAAATTTTAGGCTAATATCAAATACACATAAAATGTGGTAAATTTTTAAGTTTTGCCCTATTGCAATGTCATCTCAGTCTGAGTAGGTCTTACATTCTTAGGCATATCTCAAATTGTACTAGTCCAATTGCTATAATATTCTACCATCAATTACAAAACATATAAATGAATATTTTTCATGTTTTACTCATTATCCAGTTCAGTCTATAAGGTCACCAAAACAAAAGACCAATCTCAGGGCAAGTAGGTTCATAACATGTTGACAACCAGTCATGATAAAGGGACAATATCTCAGCAACCAAGCTAGATTTGGCAACAATATTTCACAGGTTTGTAGTTCAGACATAAATATACAATTTTAAGTTTGAACCATCATCAAATTTTGAGTCTATGGTCATCAAATTCTTAGAAGACCAAATTAAAAGAAAGGTGGTGTGTCATCCTAATACATAGTCAGTCTCAATCAATGAGCCATATCTCTTTCCACACAGCAAATTAATCAAAACTGCTTAATAGGTATTTAGAACGAATATAACCCTACAAGTTTTATGTTTTACACTCTGTCAAAATCAGAATATAAAGTCATCAAAATATAACAAAGCAGAAGACTGAGATCATCTCGGTTTGGATTTGACCTAGTCCTACTGAAGGAGTCATATCTCCTCACACACATAGAATCAAGTAAAACTGCTTCATATGCATTTATATGAGACATAAGGATACAACTTTCATGTTTTGTACTTTCCCTAATTCCTCTTCTAGGGTTATGAAATCGTGGGTTCTCTAACAGCAAAATCAACAAAATTAGCTCTTGTTCTCTTGGATTACAACTTCCATCCAAGAACTCTACCTCAAGTACTCCATAATTCTCACTAACCATGCATGATTAACATGTCATCAGAGGTTAATTTCAATTGAGAAGAGGATAAATTACTTACCTATTGTCCTAGAATTGGAAAACCTGTTCTTCTTCTTCTTCTTCTTCTTCTTCTTCTTCTTCTTCTTCTTCTTCTTCTTCTTCTTCTTCTTCTTCTTCTTCTTCTTCTTCTTCTTCTTCTTCTTCTTCTTCTTCTTCTTCTTCTTCTTCTTCTTCTTCTTCT